>JABMCL010002924.1:510000-570000 GCA_018857735.1 Alviniconcha marisindica
GCCTCCTTGGTCTCCGCCCGCTTGGTCTCTGTCCCCTTTGTCTCTACCTCCTTGGTCTCTGCCTCCGTTGTCTCCGCCCGCTTGGTCTCCGCCCCTTGGTCTCTGCCCCTTGGTCTCCGCCCCCTTGGTCTCTGCGCCCTTGGTCTCCGCCCCCTTGGTCTCTGCCCCCTTGGTCTCCGCCCCCTTGGTCTCTGCCCCCTTGGTCTCTACCCCCTTGGTCTCCGCCCCTTTGTCTCTACCCCCTTGGTCTCCGCCCCTTTGTCTCTCGCCCCTTGGTCTCTGCCCCCTTTGTCTCCGCCCCTTGGTCTCCGTCCACCCTTGTCTCTACCCCCTTGGTCTCCGCGCCCTTGGTCTCTACCCCCGGCTCCGTTGTTTTGGTCTCCGCCCCCTTTGTCTCTGCGCCCTTGGTCTCTGACCCCCTTGTGCTCTACCCCTTGGTCTCCGCCCCCTTGGTCTCTAAGGCCCTTGGTCCTCCGCCGCTTCATCAATGTGGCTCTGACCGTAGGTCCGTCAAACACCGGCGTAGACTTGCCACAGACATAGTCGTTAACACACACGTTCAGTATCTACGCTCTGTGTACGATCTCGTACGGCGTTGGCTGCGGCAGGCATATGTGTGGCCAGGTTATGGCATGCAATGAAGGCTTCGTTGACGGTCCAATCACGCGCGAAGACGAGGTGCGAAGCAGCCACAGACACGGCGAGCGTAACAGCCAGTGAGAATGTTTGGACGGGGTCGTGTGCCCACGTAATCGCGTCTGGCTGCGCAGGCCGGGATTAAGGTTAAGGAAGCGGCGATCGAGACAGGCTGAGAAGATACGTGTGAAAGTCAAGGTTCATGCGCATCGCTGAACGCCTGTCGCTTGACCGTCGCTCGTGCGTGAGACGGAGGTGCGGCAGGCCACCATCACACGGACGCCACGACGCCTGTGGCGTGTTCTGGCGCTGTGGCGTGTCGCTTAGGTCTGCGCAGGCCATAAGGAGGAAGCGCTATCTGAACGGCGTGTAATCCTTTTATTTCCCCCACCGCGGCTGTCACTCCGCCCGGTGATACGATCAGGGTTATCGTGGTCCTCATCTCCCTGTCTGGCCCGGCAGTGGCTGCTTCCCCAGAGTAGACACTGACAGAAGTCGGCCTGCTCACAGGCTCTGAACTGTCAGCGGTACACACGTCGGGTCACAGGGGCTCGCGTCCACCTCAGTTTGCTGAAGAGAAATGGTGTGTGTTGTGTGTGTGTGTGTGTGGTGGTGTGTGTGTGGCTCTGGTTAATATTCAACGTAGAGAGAGAGAGAGAGAGAGAGAGAGAGGAAGAGAGAGAGAGAGAGAGAGAGAGAGAGAGAGAGAGAGATTGGTTTTGCATACAATGAGAAGTGACAGTACGGCGTGTCACAACACAAAACAAGTTACCATGCCCCTGTGGCTTTGACACAATAATGTGGGCCATGACCACCTCACCACCTCACAATGTTATTACCATTTATGCATACACCAGCACTTTTTAGATCCCATCACTGGGTGATTGCTTAAAAATAAAAACACTATTAAAAATTATAAAAATCTGAAACAGAATTAAAGAAATAAAGGGGATTTCCCCGAAAATGTGCATACTGTGTGTCTGTGTTAAAATAAATAAGCGTTCGTTTGAACCTTTTTGTGTTTGGATCTTATTAAAACATATGTATTTAGGCCATTAAGGTTCAACAAAAACCTACACGATTTTCTCCTTTTTCTTTTTCTCTCCAACGTGGACTGACAGTTTCCGCCAAAGCGCAGAGGGGAGCCGAAGACTTTGTTGAGTGTTGCTTTACGTCCACAGAAGCCGTAGGTTTATTAGGGATGGGAGCCCAGGACGTCCACCTCCACTTTCACACAGCTCCTGAACTCTGCCTCCGAAGACTTGCAGACAGTCGACATTTATCGTGTACGTCCTATTTTTTTTAGGGCCCGTCACCGACTTTCACACAGCTCCTGAACTCTGCCTCCGAAGACTTGCAGACAGTGGGGGCGGATTTCCTGCAGGTTAGCGTCCAGCTGATCCAGCCACTGGGGGCGACGGGCTTCGCGGCTCCATAGACGATGGCGTTTCTCTGATCCTCTTTGTCGCCATGTGGATCGGGGTAAGTAGTCATTGACCGCTTTAGTGGCCATGGCTGTCATCCTCATCTGGGGCTGAACTCCACTCCATCCCCACCCCCCACCCCCACACCCCCCGCCTTCAGCGAGTGATGAGGACGACGTACCCGATTTATGGGTCGCTGTTTGGCTCTCACACCCTACTCCCCTCTGCCCCGTCACTTATAAACCGTAATTGGGGGTTGTGGACGTTAAGCACCGTTGGAGAAGAAGCGCGAGATTTCCCGCCCTCTGTGCAGTCTTCAGTGTTCACAGCACTGAGCCATCGGACCCGTGCCGTCACTGTGTTTTAAAGCTGCCTTTCCATTACGAGTCAGAGCATCGAACATGGCTGTGGATTATTTATAGTCCGTGTCGCTTGCTTGGGTTATTTAGAATCCGTGTAATTGCTTTGGTGTATTTATAGTCCGTGTCACTTGCTTGGGTTTATTTAGAATCTGTGTAATTGCTTTGGTGTATTTATAGTCCATGTTACTTGCTTTGGTTTATTTATAGTCTGTGTCACTTGCTTTAGTTTGTTTTATTTATAATCCATGTCACTTGCTTTGGTTTATTTATAACTTAATGTCCTCGATGTCGGGTTGACATATTATGGACAAACTGTGACCAATGCGTGTGCGTGGTTCAATGTTGCTTTACGTCCACAGAAACTATAAGGCTTATTAGGACGGGGAGCCCAGGACGGCCGCCTCGACTTTCACACAGCTCCTGAACTCTGATAGTCCGTGTCACTTGCTTTGGTTTATTTAGAATCCGCATTACTAGCTTTGGTTTACTTGGAATACGTGTCAATTGCTTGGATTTGTTTATAATCCGTGTCACTTGCTTTGGTTTATTTATAATCCGTGTCACTTGTTTTGGTTTATTTATAATAATAATAATACTAATACACCAGTTAACAATTCGTTCTACACAATACTAGTGATGATCATTAAGTGAAACAATTCGCTGTGCGTAGTGCTAGTATTAGTGATCGTCAACACGGCAAGTGAAACAATTCGCTGTGCATAGTGATAGTATTAGTGATCGTCAACACGGCAAGTGAAACATTTCGCTGTGCGTAGTGCTAGTATTAGTGATCGTCAACACGTCAAGTGAAACAATTCGCTGTGCATAGTGATAGTATTAGTGATCGTCAACACGGCAAGTGAAACATTTCGCTGTGCGTAGTGCTAGTATTAGTGATCGTCAACACGGCAAGTGAAACAATTCGCTGTGCATAGTGCTAATATTAGTGATCGTCAACACGGCACGTACGACTATAAGCAATTTGTTGTACATAGTGTCAGAGTAATAATAATAATGAAATACTTATAAATCGTGAAGCTGTAAAGTAAAAATGGAGTTCGGCGCGCTGTACAAGATTCAGATATAAAGTACAAACATACACGTCGAGACACCTCCAGCAGAAAACTCGGACCGTACTTAGTAATTTTGCTTGTTGCACGGCCCAGTTGTTCTGTTGTTGATGTATTGTTACAAATTAAATACATTTTGTTTAAAGCAAGCGGAAATCTACAGTAATAATGACTGTATGCCATTTAACTCTCAAGGAAAAAGCAGGCGGGACCGACCTTAGATACTTATACACGCAACGCTCCGCACACACGAACGCGCCCTCCACAAATTGCTGCGTATCATTCCTCAACAATCGGTTACTTGGTTATTTCCCCTGCACTTTGACCCGAGTCAAAAACGGCACACATGTATTTCTGTTCAGATGAAGATAGAAGTGTTTGAAATGCGGGAAACATAACTATGTTATGTAGGCTATGACCAGTATGAAATTATGGAAGCTTGAAACAATGAATAGCTACGAGGCCTTCTGAAATGTATTGATAGTAGTCTGTAAAATTTACTGTAGTACTTAATTTCTGTAGTAGGCTACATTGTTTGCTCTAAGGAAGTCAACAGCAACTACATATCTGCTGTAGCACACTACATAATTACAGATTATACGTTTGGAACGAGTGTTTCTGGTTTCAGTTTAGCGGTTGAATGGAGGCGACTGTCAGACAGACAGGAAAAGACGTCAGTAGCCGGATCACCCACAGTGCGACAAGTTTTGTACCCACATTCCTACCGAGAACACAAGTGCACGCTCAGCTCGGGTTTTCGTTTTTCAATGACGTCTATTTTAAGAGCATGCACCTTGTCTTTCTTTTCACCGGGAGGCTATCTGCAGAGGTGAAGCTAGACCTATACATCTGTAGCAGTGCAGTCTTCCAAAAGCTAACGCCATGTTCTCGTGACAACAACTAAACGGTAGCAGAGTCCAAAGGGATTCATTTGTGCTGTCTTTGGTATTGATTTTACGACAGCGGAAAGTATTTTGTCTGCTTCAAAAGAGGGGAGAGAAAAAAGAGAGAAAAAAAGTTCTCCGCTACACCATAAAAAAAAAAAAAATAAAAAAATCTACCGATCGTTGTTGGACAAAGTTGTCGAAGTTTTCTCAACTTCAAGCGTATGAGACTGGAGGTTTTCGTGGGGCAAGAAAAACATCGCTGTTTCATGGAACCTCAGCACTTTCTCTGTTTCCTTTTTTGTTTCAAAGGAACTAACTTCATAAAACACATTTTGTCCAGCAACGTCGGCCTTTCTTTCTCCAGCAGGTAAAAGGGATCAAAATAAAAACTTTAAAACGAGTATTTTGGTTTAACCCCTTCACTGCCCCGAAACATAAATTTACCGGATTTTGAAAGTGCACACAAAGGCTTGCAAACGGAAAATATTCCGTCCCTATGACAAGCCAACTTTCAATGCCGGGGGGAAGGGGGGGGGGGGGGGGGGGATGAAATCCTGGAATCGCAGCATGACCCCAAACCCAAAGTAGAGTGCTCACAGAGGGGAAATGAAGTCCGCCAAGACGCCACCAAGCCTCAGCCACAGGGCACGCAGATCTTCGTCACCTCCCTGTGTGACTGGCTTTGCCAAACAATGGGTATCCTATCGATCTCCTCCTACCCTTAGCTGATGCTCTATTAGTTCACATCTCCCACCCTTCGCTGATGGTCTATTAGTTCACATCTCACGCCACGCAACGGATCGATGTCAGCACTGCTGGGTGCCCCGCTCCGGGTTGAACACGCTGTTTTATCGTGCTCGACACAGCCACCATAATGGGGCACGTCCCTGATTGTGGTGGATGATGGTATTTTACATTAGTCTGTCGCACGTCTGCTAGCCAACAGCTCGCTGCACAAGTAAGTGGCAATACCAGAGAGTGGTCATCAAAACGGCCAGTGGTGTAATCAGTGCCTTTGATGTGCGTAGCGACAACACCAAAGATCGTCAACACGACACGTAGGGCAGTTAACAATTCGTTCTACACAATACTAGTGATGATCATTAAGTGAAACATTTTGCTGTGCGTAGTAATAGTATTAGTGATCGTCAACACGGCTAGTGAAACAATTCGCTGTGCAACACGGCTAGTGAAACAATTCGCTGTGCATAGTGATAGTATTAGTGATCGTCAACACGGCTAGTGAAACAATTCGCTGTGCATAGTGATAGTATTAGTGATCGTCAACACGGCTAGTGAAACAATTCGCTGTGCATAGTGATAGTATTAGTGATCGTCAACACGGCTAGTGAAACAATTCGCTGTGCATAGTGATAGTATTAGTGATCGTCAACACGGCTAGTGAAACAATTCGCTGTGCATAGTGATAGTATTAGTGATCGTCAACACGGCTAGTGAAACAATTCGCTGTGCATAGTGATAGTATTAGTGATCGTCAACACGGCTAGTGAAACAATTCGCTGTGCATAGTGATAGTATTAGTGATCGTCAACACGGCTAGTGAAACAATTCGCTGTGCATAGTGATAGTATTAGTGATCGTCAACACGGCTAGTGAAACAATTCGCTGTGCATAGTGATAGTATTAGTGATCGTCAACACGGCACGTACGACTATAAGCAATTTGTTGTACATCGTGCCAGAACTAGTGATGGTCAGTGCGGCACTTCTCAGTGCACTGTATTTTGACTGAACCGCGATGGCTAAAGGCGAAACACCAAACAGTCATCCAAACACAAAATAAGTCTGACTCATAGGTCAAGACAAGTAACGCTTTTTCTTGGAAAATGCTGTCAATATAATTATACGTTTATGTTGTCAATATAATTATGCGTTTATGCTGTCTATAAGGTTATACGTTTATGCTGTCAATATGATTATACGTTTATGCTGTCAATATGATTATACGTTTAATAACTACAGGATGTACATCTGGTGGAGTTAATGTACGTGGTATTTACTCGCATGCCAGGTGAGAGTTACAGTAGGCGATTCGGGTCTTTGCTGTTGTGTTTGTATGACTTTTTTTTTTAAACCACTAATTAACATATTTGTTTGTTGATTAGAAACACAATTCACCAAGTGACAAGAAAGGTTTCATGGCACTTAGAAACCAGGTATAAACCTCCGTGACTTGACCCAATGCGACAGAAAAAATGCGTAACACCGTGACTTGACCCAATAAGATAGAAGAGATACTAAATACCGTGACTTGACCCAATACGATAGAAAAGCTACTAAATACCGTGACTTGACCCAATACGATAGAAAAGCTACTAAATACCGTGACTTGACCCAATACGAAAGAAAAGATACTAAATACCGTGACTTGACCCAATACTATAGAAAAGATACTAAATACCGTGACTTGACCCAATACGATAGAAAAGATACTAAATAACGTGACTTGACCCAATACGATAGAAAAGATACTAAATACCGTGACTTGACCCAATACGATAGAAAAGCTACTAAATACCGTGACTTGCCCAATACGATAGAAAAGATACTAAATACCGTGACTTGACCCAATACGAAAGAAAAGATACTAAATACCGTGACTTGACCCAATACTATAGAAAAGATACTAAATACCGTGACTTGACCCAATACGATAGAAAATCCTCCATAATTACACAGGCCTCAAATACATCTGATTGTGACTTTGGCTGAAATATGAACCTCTGTTAAATCAGAATTATGACTCCCGTTGTGGATCAAGTGGCCTACTTTCAGAATCATTCAGGCTTCCTTAACGACTGAAAAACAACAAAAAAGCTTTTTTCCCCCTTTTTTTTAGAGAACAAAAACAAATAAACAAAAATAAAACAAGACCAGACAAGCAAATCAAATACAGACAAACAGACAGACACACTCACACACACACACACACACACACACACACACACACACACACACACACACATACACACACAGTATCATTAACACAGAATCCTGGAATGGATGGAATGTAGTCAAGGCAACGATTTCGCTCCATTATGCATGCCATAGATTTTTTTTGGGTTAAGACCACTTTTTTCCCCTTTTTGTTAAGGAAACGGGGGTGGGGATTAAGATTCCTTTCTGTTCAAATACAAGGAACAATGATCATTGCAAAGCTGATAGGATTTTCCCAACAATTGTGAAAAACGAAAGAAAAGAAAAAGAAAAGCTGGCGTCCCTTAACTTGCGACTGAGCACAATCTCTCTCTCATCCTCTTCCCCCTCCTCCTCTGCCCCCATGGTGACAAAATAACCTGATGATTGCGGTCTCTCTTCATTAGAAGAAGACGAACAAGAAGAAGCTCACTGCCAAACCAGATTCTCTGTATTTTCCCCACGGCTACATGTTGAAGGCAAACTCAGCACATGCATCTTCATCAAACGGCTAGTTAGGCCTTGTTGTCCCCCCCACCCCCTCCCCCATTCCCCCATTCCCCCGCACCGCCATAACATCCGCACTGTTGCCGTACGCAAACAGTTTTCTGACTCTTCAGCACGGCACACAAACCTGAACAGCGCTTAAATGATTTCAGACGAAAGACACACTGTGTGACGTTATTAACGGTGATGGATGGCGGCTTTTTGTCGTGAAGAATTGTTTGGAACAGCATCATCAGCATAACGGCGTTGATACACTCAGTGTAAATCGTTCCAGGTCTTCAGATACTGCCACGATCTTGCTTTTCACTTATGCTAATGATAGAGTGCAGAAGAAGAATTTTGTCCACTCCAGATTGGTGACGTTGGAGTTATCCAGAATGCGATTCCGTTCTCTTCGAGCGGTGCTGTGAAGTACTGGGATAGCCGTAAAGTTACTTTTTTGTCTTTCCTTCCTTCTTTTAGTATAGCCTTGTATGCTTCGCTTGCTGCCAGTATTTCTGCCTTGCCTATATCTACCGTCTCATTATTTGCAACTTAATGTTTTCCCCTAAATCGTCTTCAAGTGGATGTTTGTGTGGAGTGGTGTACTTTGCCATAAATACTGATAAAACATCAACAAAAAACACTGTATACATATTTCTCCATTTAACTACTATGCATATTTGTACTTGCCTGGTGGTGGTGGTGGTGGTGAGGGGGTGGGGTGGGGGTGGGGTGGGGGGAACTGTTATTTGTATGAATGTCTGGTAGTTTTAACTTGTGAGAGCCTACATGTATGCGCTGTGTGCATCTGGCGATGTGAAGACGCAAGGTTGTGTGTGGAAGGTTTTATGCGCCATATATACGTTTTTTATTCATTTATTCATGAAAGCGAATCCGACTTTGATCTGTGATTTTGATCCATTGTATTTTTTATCTCCTAGCCCTTTCCTGCAAGAGAATGTCGCACTGTTTGAGCAATAATTATCTTCAATGAATAATCACGGAGACACATGAAACTGTATGAAAAGTTGGCACTCAAGCCAGAGGCCATATGACGTTCTACGTGCTTCAGTGGGCGGCAGGTTGCTGATGACGTCAGAAGGCGATGCTTGTATGGCAAGAGGTGGGCCGTGTATAGTACAGACACTTGTCAAAGCTTTGTCATCAGCTTGCGGCTCATCTCTGGGATCACCTGTGAATGGGTGCCATATTAACATTGAACATATATAATGATATACTGGAGCCCCGCAGGTGGGGGGGGGGGGGGGTGGTGGTGGTGGGTGGTGTGCTCTCCCCTGCATTGTTCACGCCGTACACATCGGACTGCCGGTGTACGTACTGCCAAAGACACACTCCAGGTTAAGTTCTCGGACGACACGTCACTGACCGGCCTCATCACTACGAGTGAAAACTCGTACCGCTGTGCTATGGACAAACTTGTGGGCTGGTGCAGCGACAGCCACATCCTTCTCAGCGTCTCCGAGACCAAGGAGATAGTGGTGGATTTCAGGAGAGATTCCCCCAACTTCTTGCCCATTGGTCATCAATGGAGAGGAAGCTGCGATCGTGGGGGAATACAAGTACCTGGGCTCCGTCATCAAAACCAAGTTGGACTGGTTCCCGAACACCCTGGCAGCAAGAAGAAGAAGGGCAAGCAGCGGCTATTTGAAGAGGATGAAGTCCTTCGACGTCTGTCCGAAGTTGCTGGAACTGTTTTCCAGGTTCACAGTAGAGTCAGTGGTGACAGTCAACAGCCTCATTTCAGCAGCTTCAAAAACAGGGTTATTTATTTGATTATAATGGCTTGTGTTTTAGCATGCAACCTGTAATATTAGTCGTTGTTTTTCATGTAAGTGTATGTGTTTATTTGATAGTGTTGGCCTGAATGAGCTGCTGGTATATGTGACTGACTGAGTGAAACTTTGTTTTACTATAGTTATTGTGTATATTTACGTATTATGCTGTAATCGTATGCTGTCGAAAGCTGAATTTTTACTTCTACACACATAGACAATAAAGGCTTTGTATTCTGTATTCTGTATAGTGTGTGTGTGTGGTGTGTGTGTGTGTGTGTGTGTGTGTGTGTGTGTGTGCGTGTGCGCGTGTGTGTGTGTGTATGTGTTTATATATATATATATATATATATATATATATATATATATATATATATATATATATATATATATATATACACATATATATATAATATATATATGTGTGTGTGTGTGTGTGTGTGTGTGTGTGTGTGTGTGTGTGTGTGTGTGTGTGTGAGAGAGAGAGAGAGAGAGAGAGAGAGAGAGAGAGAGAGAGAGAGAGAGAGAGAGAGAGAGAGAGAGATTGTGATCAATATTATTGTATATCGCTCTGGGCTCCCATCTTGTATGTAAAGATGAGCGTTATACAAATCCCCTTTCCTCTTGCTCGCCTTCTTGAATAGATTGAAAAGTTGAACCAGAATTTGTTCCGTCTTGTCGTTTGGTGACTCATGTTTCGCCCTGATATGACCCCTGGCGGTCAACTGTATGCTAAATACCGAGACTGACAACTGGACGTTGAATACCCAGACTGACAATTGGACGTTAAATACCCAGACAGACAACCGAACGGTAAATACCCAGACTGACAACTGGACGTTGAATACCCAGACTGACAATTGGACGTTAAATACCCAGACAGACAACCGAACGGTAAATACCCAGACTGACAACTGGACGTTGAATACCCAGACTGACAACTGGACGTTGAATACCCAGACAGACAACTGAACGGTAAATACCCAGACTGACAACAGGACGTTAAATACCCAGACTGACAACAGGACGTTAAATACCCGACTGACAACTGAACGTTATACCCAGACTGACAACTGAACGTTGAGTACCCAGACTGACAACTGGACGTTAAATACCCAGACTGACAACTGGACGTTAAATACCCAGACTGACAACTGGACGTTAAATACCCAGACTGACAACTGGACGTTGAATACCCTGACTGACAACTGGACGTTGAATACCCAGACTGACAACTGGACGTTGAATACCCAGACTGACAACTGGACTTAATACCCGAAGAAACTGAACGTTAAATACCCAGACTGACAACTGGACGTTAAATACCATGACAGACAACTGAACGTTAAAAAAATACCCTGACTGACAACTGAACGTTAAATACCCAGACTGGCAACTGGACGTTAAATACCCTGACAAACAACTGGACGTTGAATACCCAGACTGACAACTGGACGTTAAATACCCTGACTAACAACTGGACGTTGAATACCCTGACAGACAACTGAACGTTAAATACCCAGACTGGCAACTGGACGTTAAATACCCTGACAGACAACTGGACGATGAATACCCAGACTGACAACTGGACGTTAAATACCCTGACTGACAACTGAACGTTGAATACCCTGACAGACAACTGAACGTTAAATCCCTGACTGACAACTGGACGTTAAATACCCTGACTGACAACTGAACGTTAAGTACCCAGACTGACAACTGGACGTTAAACGACTGACAACTGGACGTTAAATCCCTGACTGACAACTGGACGTTAAATACCCAGACTGGCAACTGGACGTTGAATACCCAGACTGACAACTGGACGTTGAATACCCAGACTGACAACTGGACGTTAAATCCCTGACTGACAACTGGACGTTGAATACGCTGACTGACAACTGGACGTTAAATACCCAGACTGACAACTGGACGTTGAATACCCAGACTGACAACTGGACGTTGAATACCCAGACTGACAACTGGACGTTAAATCCCTGACTGACAACTGGACGTTAAATACCCAGACTGGCAACTGGACGTTAAATACCCAGACTGACAACTGGACGTTGAATACCCAGACTGACAACTGGACGTTGAATACCCAGAATGAAGCTTCCACCTTCCCTTTCCCCCCCTCTCGTTTATTCTGGAGGAGAACTGTTGTTCAAAGAGACATGTACGTTGTCTTTTTTTCCTTTCTTTTTTACGAATCAAAACAATATTTTAAAACTTCAAGGCAAGGAATACACTGTTTAGACAAGACGGACATCCTAGACCATTCCAGTTGTCATCAGGGCACATACAAACCGACGCAAGTAACTTCAGGTGTATCACTTTAAAGACAGCTATGGTAGACACAGCAAGATCAGCATTTTGGCAGCTACAAAGCAAATGGTTGATTACAGTACAGCTTAAAGAAAACTGCGGAACTGAAAATCGATGAAGCAGGCTTGAGTTAGTGATAGGATGCTGGCGTGGAAATGATGAAGTTGTTGGAATGGCTTGCGCCCTGAGGCTGACCGACAGCGCTACCGATGTCAGCCAGTACCAGCAGCGGAATGGGCGAGGCCAGAGCAACACGAATCAATAACTGCAATTCTACACACGCATCTCATATTTCATCTTCAAAATAGGAGGGATTTAAAAAATGCCCATATTTTTTTTCTGTTCCATCCTCGTTATCTCGTTTCAGCTTTACAGAGAGAGAGAGAGAGAGAGAGAGAGAGAAGAGAGAGAGAGAGAGAGAGAGAGAGAGAGAGAGAGAGAGAGCAGTCTTTTTATTTATGAGGGTAATAGATAAACATACATACGTGTTTTTTTTTAACATCCAGCTCTCGCCGAAAACAGGGACTGTTCGATCTAATTACATATGCAAACATGTTTCTATGACAGAGAGAACTACAACTCGAAAACGTTATCCAAACACATAAAAGGTTTCAAATAACGCTATTTATTAGGACAAAACACAACATGTGAATTCACTGGACATAGCTCAACAACGACAACAACAACAAAAAAAGACAAGTGGATTAGCTCTGTCTAATTTTTCATCGTTTTTAACCGTTTAATTGTTGTTTAACTGTCGTTTTGAAGCTTGATAAAGGGGGTTACCCGGAAGATTCGCATGCTGTGTTTTGTTTTAATAGATAGCGTTCTTTTGAACCTTTTATGTGTTGGATTTTGTTTCAGATGCTAGCAGTTATTCTTGTTTCAGATTTTCGAAAACTTTATTTTTACAAGCATTTTTCTGATGAAATATCAAAGTCAGCATCTTTTCGTCGACCCGCTTCTTGGACACACTGGATGTCCTAGACAACAGTACCTCCACTTCTGTACACCGCCCCTAACGCTCACTTGTCCTGGGTGACCCTGTGAGTATCTCCACTTCTGTACATCGTCCCTCACTCGTCCTGGGTGACCCTGTGTGTATCTCCACTTCTGTACATCGTCCCTCACTCGTCCTGGGTGACCCTGTGTGTACTTTTACTTTTGTACATCGTCCCTCACTCGTCCTGGGTGACCCCGTGTGTACTTTTACTTTTGTACATCGTCCCTCACTCGTCCTGAGTGACCCTGTGCGCTTGACATACGGGACGTTAAGATCCAAGAACTAAGTCGCTATATAAATAACTGACTAACATCGATCACACTCGCGGTGGTCCGAGAGCGCTACAAAGTGTCTACAAACCAATCAGTTCACCGTTCCAGACAGCCGCTGTCCTGTGCCAATTTGTGGCAGCGCCCACCTTGTTCAGTAAGCCCGGTCAGTTCTCCCTAATAGTCACTTCTTCTTCCCCGTCCCTACAGTCTCGTCACAGCGCACGGGGACAATTCTCAGCACTCCAATTCCCTTTCCGGCCTCGGTTAATTGGACCTTTTATGCACACTGCTCTTGTCTTGCCCGCGAGATCCTCTTGCTACAAACACAATTAGTTGTAACTAGCTATGCGAGCTGTTCGCGTCACGAGCGTTGTGTTTCGTTTGGTTGGCAATACTCAGTCTCTCTGCTTGTCTGCACAACATCTCCTTCGTACATGTGGTGCTCGTTCTCCTTTCTTTCTCAGAAGGAGCTTGCGACTCAGAGAGAGAGAGAGAGAGAGAGAGAGAGAGAGAGAGAGAGAGAGAGAGAGAGAGAGAACTGTTCATGTTAGCAATCAAGTTTACAATTGATCTGGATGGAAAGGCTTTGTGAAACCAGGACTGAGCTTTGATGACAACAAACTGTTATGAGAGAAGAGACAGAACTGGGAAAAGAAACGCTTTCCTTCAGAGAAGGCGGTTATAAATAGTGGTCTTGGAACGGTTTAAAACCTCTGACGTCGCTGGAGAGCTGGTCGTTAAAAGGGTTTAGACCTGGATAGAAGGAGGTCTGTTCACAGGATAATTACAGACGCATCGACGAGGACTGCTGCAAGAACTTGAGAACGCTGGGGAAATTGGAATGGGTGGGGATGGGGTGTTGGAACAAAGGTTTGGTGTTTGTTAGCGTGCACGAAGTCTGAGCAAAGGGGAGGAGTGTTGGGGCCACCAGTTTGGGTGAGGACATGGGTGTTGTAGTGAAGTCCGGCAGACGGCGAGGGCATGGGTGTTGTAGTGAAGTCCGGCAGACGGCGAAGGGCATGGGTGTTGTAGTGAAGTCCGGCAGACGGCGAGGACATGGGTGTTGTAGTGAAGTCCGGCAGACGGCAAGGGCATGGGTGTTGTGCTGAAGTCCGAGGGGAGTGGGGGTGGGTGGGGGGTGGAGGGGTGGGATGGGGGGGGGGGGGGGGGGGGGGGGGGGGGGGGTGGCGGTGTTATCTTTTGTATGGATCACGCAAGCGGTGACCTTGTAAAGTCCATGGTTGTAACCACGGAGGTGGGTCCGTCCTCTGCCCTTGTTGAACAAACTGTGCCAGGTGAGCAGTAACTATACCCTTTGGGCTGGAACGAAGCGTGTCGGGGAATGCAGGGCCGACTTCAGAGCATCCCTTGGGGAAACATATTAAGTAAGTAAGTCAGTAAACATTTTGCGTTATGTCCACAGAGGCGAGGTGGCCTATTAGGGACGGGGACAGGGAGGGAAGGGTGCAAAAGAGTGAAGGCTCGACCGCGCGCACCGACCCGGAAGACCGAGGAGGCCGTGGACCGCCGCCAGAACGCAATTGCTGTTTCAACTGCTGTGCGGAGCAGTCACAAGGACAATGTCCGTAGCACTGCAGTTGAGTAACAACTGAAGCAAAAGAAGTCCAACTTGCAGAGCCCAGAAGATACGTTAACTTGAGGGTCCAGCTCACCTCCCTCTTCTTGATCTCGCCTGGACCCGCAAAAGCGTCTAACTTCTTCTTGAGAGTCCAGCTCACCTCCCTCCTCTTGATCTCGCCTGGACCCTGATGGGGCAACAAAGCGGTTGTGGCGGTTAATGCAGTGCCGTACACCTGCAGACCTTGTTCAGGTTGTCCTTGGTTTGGGTGTGTCAGCGAGAGGAGAGGAGGTCGTCCCTTCGCCGGAAGAACAGGGGAGCCCGCCAGTGATGCGCGCGGGAAGACCCATCTGCACTCAGCTCTCGTGATTGAAGCGACCATTCAGCGTTGGCAGCTGTTTAATTCAACAGGCAAAGTGACTGGTGGCGCTGGCTGGTCTTTGAGTCACGCCATGGCATTCCCGAAACGCACATTTTCTGGCCGACTTCATGAGGTACAGTGATTCTGCAGAGATCAATACCTGGGATTACGGAGTCCCCAAGGAATATCACTGTTGATTCAGCAGCTATTGTTAGCTCGTTGAGGGAAGTGGCTGGTTGTGGCAGTGGCGAATTTAGTGACGAATTTCATCTAGAGCTGGTCGAATTCTATCATTGGCGGCAGCTGCTACAAGTATAATTTTTGTCGCGACAAAAGTTTGCTTGCCGCGACAAAACTTTTGTCGCCACAAAATCATGTTTGTTGCGACAAAATATTTTTGTCGTGACAAAACTTTTGTTGCGACAAATATTTGTCGCGACAAGCACTTGCATTCTTTTGTCGCGACAAAAGACGTGTTTTGTCGCGACAAAAGTATGCACGTGTTTGTCGCCGCAAAGTTATGTTTGTCGCTGCAAATATTTGTCACGACAAACACGTGTTTGTCGCGACATGCATGTTTCTGTCGCGACAAAAGACGTGATTTGTTCCGACGAACACGTGTTTGTCGCGACAAAAATAATTTTGTCGCGACAGAAGTTTTGTCGTGGCAAGCATACTTTTGTCGCGAGAAAAGACATGTTTTGTCGCGACAAAAATGATACTTGTGGCAGCTCCCGCCAGTGATAGACTTCAGCTCGCGTCATTTTTCTCTCCACTCCCAGGTCGGTAATTTTTTGTTTTATTCAGACAGTTTTGACCTCAGCATGGAGTGCCGCTTCTTTTAATCAGCAATAATCACTTTGGATTAAAACAAATCTGAAACTGTATGTGCAGTTGTTGTTGAAATAAAAAGAAAGGCTGGTTTGAAAGTTGTGCAGAAGGAACTCTCAAAGTCAAAGCACGAAACGGTCTGGAACTTCAAAGAAACTTTAAAAAGAAGAAGTTATATCTATATATATAACGCCGTGCGTTGAATCTTAAAAGCTGCAGGGTAAGTGATTTGACCAGTAAGCGGCGAGCACAGCAAGCTAGCAGTATTGACGGCAAAGGGAAGTGGTGCGTGTTTAGCTCGGTAGTGGGGCGCACGTTTGAAGTCCTTCACACCTAGCCTCCCGCACAGGAAACCCATTTCCGGAACATGGCGGTTGGAAGGGAGAGTGCCCTCCCTTCCCCCATTTGAGTGAAACGATGCGGTTCGTGACCCAGAAAAAGATGTGGATCTTTATCGGTGTTCTGTAATTAGCCGTCTGATTTTTCCCTTCACGATCCCACTTCCGCTTCTTGCCGCATCTTATACTGTGGTTTGAATGAACAAGGCGAAATAGAAATGTGAATTGCAGGGACATTTAACTTTTGCTTACCGTCTCTGTGTTAATGCGAAATAAATTATGTCAAAGCTGGATCTTTTGACTTCGACCTGTTTAATCAGAATTTATGTATGGAAGAGCGCACAAATTTCAGTTTGCAGTTCCTAGAATATGATGAATTTTATGACACTTTGTTGAAATTCCTCACCCCCCCCCCCCCCCTCCCCCCACCCCGCCGCCGCCTACTAGTGGACGTTGCTTAAAAAAACACACACACGTAAGTCCCTCTTCGCGTTCACTTTGATTGTGAACCGAGTCTTTGAGCAGCCTAATTGCTCGCTGTTGTGGCCTGCTTTGGGGATTTCACTGCTTCGAAAATAAGAGCCACAGCGTACGACACAGAGAGGATTCAGATTCAAATATTCAGTGCAGTTGTATTCAGATCTCTGTCTGTCTCTCTCTTTATGTGTCTCTGTCTCTCTATCTCTCCTCTGTCTGTTTGTCTGTCTCTCTCTCTGTCTCTGTCTGTCTCTGCCTCTCTCTGTCTCTCTCAATCTCTCTCTCTCTCCCCCTCTCTCGTAAATCACCTCTATCACATCTCGCACAGGCTTTCAGGGCTTTGTGCGAAGCCCCCAGACGGATTATCTGTGACTATGCGCTAACTATCGACCAGGCCGAGGCTATGCAAGCCTGCCCGGGCAATCCCCTGACTGGGACTTGGGTAAGCATGAGCCACCAATGCAGCAGTAACGATCCCTTTGTCACGCTGCCGCTGGCCTAATAGGCTTCAAGGAGTCTTGCCTGAGTGTGTCCTCGAGCGCTGACCTTCCTTGTCGCAGGGGATGCAACAGTTGGGAAGCTGCTGTACCTGGGCGGCTTTCACTCCCTCCAGTCTCTCATTCCTTGTACATTGTTTAGTTCAAGATGATATCTATGCGCTTGGAAAAGCCCATATGCGCTCCACCCAGTCTCTCAGAATTCCCCCCAACGTTGCTTTTGAAACGGTTCCAATATCCGTCTGACTGATGATGGCCCTCTCTCGTCCTTTCAAGGAAGATCGTCGAGCACTTCCTCTTTCTACACCTCTCTCCTCCAGGCGATCGATAGTGTGATGTCCTTGGCTTTGTGCCCACCGGTAGTATCTGAAGCTCCTCAACATTTCAGATCTTCCGAGAAGCAAGCCACTTGTGATGGTTGCTATGCCCGCCAGTGTATCTGCTCGGTCACTGCCCTTCACTCCGGCATGTCCAGGCCAGTACACCCACAGGAGCTTTTGAAGGTGGATGTCGCTCATTGAAACATTCCAGTCTGGGCTTCCCATTCCACTTTTCAATTTTTGTAGCAAGTAAGCAAGTAGCAAGCACTTTTCTGTACATTGTGTTCACTACTAGTACAGCAACCTGTATGAACCCTATTAGAGCAAATACCCAAGGACTGCCGCTGAAGAATGCAATTATAACCATAACTAGCTATGTTTAGAATAATGTGTAAGCGCTTAGGGTCAGTACGGGTTAGGCGCACTAAATGCCTATTAGTACTGTTATCACTGTTATCACTGTTATCACTGAACATTATCCGCGGTCGAGCCTTCACTCTCTCGTCCTCTCCCCCCACCCACCCTGTCCCCGTCCCTAATAAGCAACCTCGCTTCTGTGGACGTAAAGCAAAATGGTCAAGGTCAAGGCCACGCCGCGCGGGTGTCACGACAGTGCCCGTCAAGCAACAGCAAAGACAGAAAGAAAAAAGTTCTTGGCCTTTGACCGCTTAGTATGTCAGGACCAAGGGACCTTGCACGTAATGACCACCGCTCATGGCGATGTATCCAGCCGTGTTCTCATTCCCAAGTCAGAGTCAGCACCAGTCTGTGATGAGGATTACAACAACAAACAAAAACTGACAGTAGCTGCCACTAAAGAGTGTATTGTGATCGTGATAGTAAATTTGACTTTTGCTCGTGATTTGATGAACTGTATTTTGACTTTGAACTTAGTTGCTAACTGTTGGTCTGAACAGCTTTTTTCATACATCATGAACATATTTTTTGTCACAAACAAGTATGGGAAACACGAAAGCAATAAGAGAATGATCAGGTGCATGTTGATACATGGGTAAAACCTGTTGAACTGTTATAAAGTACTGTGTATGTTTTGACTGTGAATCATACTTTTATTTCTGTTTTGACCTGATGTCAACTGGAGATTAAGTATCTGCTTTTACTCGTGGCAAAGGTTTTAACGCTGCGATTTCCTGAACTCTGTGAACATAAACTTTGCACAGTAACTCTAAAGACTAAACTTTACCCAGCCATACCACTTTCATACTTTCATGCCGCAACCACACTTCAACTATAATATGTCTCATCGGCAACAAGCAGATGAAACCGAAAGTTTAATCGCCGACGATAACTATTACCTGCCATGTGAATAAAATAATGCCGAGCAGATATCCACGAAGGTCACAAGATAATGTTACGAAAAGGCGCCCAATCCTGTTTGCAACGAATCCAGGCGCGCAGAGACACAGAGTGTTTCCCGGCACGAGCGGCACGTGCGGAGCGGGCTCACCGCTGTCCTGGCTGTTTGAAGTGTGGCCCTATGGCCGTGCACGATTCTCATTGTTGCGGTGACAGATCGTCAAGCAAGGGCCGAAGGCTTGAAGCCCTCGCACTGCGGGATTCTCACTCTCCCTTCAGGCCCTTTGTGGCAGCTCTTCTGGATCGTTAGCCGTTGTTGTCGTTGTTGCCCAAAGCAATACGGGGTTTGATTCAGACTGAAATGAGTTTCAAATGCCTACAGAAATCGTGCGTTTGTTGGTTTTTTTTGTTAGCATGGGTATACACGCATATTACCATACAGAGTGCTTTGCAATGCGGAAATCGTATGGTACAGTGTGCACGATATACCAGGCGATAACATCATTGTTATCAATGATGTATAAAATTTAAAATAACCCCCTTCTGCAACTTTAGTGTTGCTGATCCTTCCGTTACTAGGGCTACAGAATAAAGACACCGCTTCCTCAGTGTTAGCATTCATATAATTATATACACTAACACAGTGTTCGTTCTTATTCCGTAAGCCTAAAAGCCGTAGTAAACGGACAACTTCGAGAATAAAAACCAGCGAATTTGGCCATCCGCTGAGGTACACGGCTCAGTTATCCAGGAACACTGATGACGTCAGCATATCTCAGCCGAAGCCATGCAGTCACTGTCAGGAAAGGCGAATGAAACGTCACTACCTTCGACAAGTTCACAGTCAAAGGCAAAACGTGACCCAAAAGCAAATTCAATATGTTCAGCGTCACAGAGCAGACAGAATGAAGCAGCCGCTGCGCTTCTCAGCTGATTTCTATCATTCCGTCAACAGTGCCCTGACTCGGATTGAAATTGCGGAAATCCGTCGTCACCACTGTCTGGTAACGGGCAATACTGGACCAGTCTAGTCAAATTGTGAAATATTTCAGCTGATTTCACAGTGTGTCTGGATGTAGGTGTGAGTGTTTTTTTTTTTTATTTTTTTTTTTTTTTACTGAAGTGAGAATCCTTCCGGTGGAGTAGGACTTGGTTTTCTGCAGACTGAACATATTTATCGGACCATACGTTGTGTATCCTTCTTGTAAATTGTCGATGCTTAAAAAAAAAAAAAAATTATTTTATTTTTATTGATGTCTGTGACAAGCAGTACCTCGGTAATTACAAGCAGATGAGCGAAGCAGAATTAAAGGAGAAATGCATCGGTCCCGGAAGACGGTTATCATCCGTTGCCATGAGCAGTGTGTCGGGGAGCGGCACGTGAGACCCGAGTGGCGGGCAGCGGTCAGACGGCACTGTCAGCACGCCGCCATCTCCATGGTGATAAGGGCTGGTGATCACTGGCGGCCCCGTTCCGCGCCCCCTCCCGCGGCCATGGCGAGATGCGTCCACAGGACAACAAGGACCCAGGGGAACTGGTTTTGTCTGGTCAGTCCGTCTGGTCAACACGGGCCCTGATTAGTCCAGCAGGCCTTTAACTATAATGGTGGTTTCTTTCAGTCCGTATTACAGTTGACCTATCCTATGATTACAGAATGTCTGCCGTAAAGTGGTCAGCGTACCTATTGTGACTCATTAAAGGTGCTGACCATTACTGATTCATGATGTGTACGTCTCTGTATTGCCCTGTTAATGTCATCGGTCACGTGCCCTCAGAATGAGGCGGCGGGGACCTGTCCGCTGATGCCACTGCGGTCCCATCGTGTGAGTGGGGAGGGGACAGCTCAGTGGTCAAGCGCCACACTCATGATCGGGAGGTTCGATCCCCGGCAGGAACGGCGGGACAGTTCACTATCTGTGCTGACTCGTACTGCCAGTAGCGCAGGTGGCAGGTAAAAGACCGGTCATTTTGCCAGTAGTACTGGTGGCAGGTAAAAGACCGATCATTCTGCCAGTAGTGCAGGTGGCAGGTAAAAGACCGATCATTCTGCCAGTAGTGCAGGTGGCAGGTAAAAGACAGGTCATTCTGCCAGTAGTGCAGGTGGCAGGTCATTCTGCTGATAATGCACATGGCAGGTTACAGCTAATCATCAATTCTGTGTGTTTTATTGCTTCCAAACTCAGACCAACATAACAAAACAGGTCTGTGTATGTTGTCCATGCATAGTGTGGGGACTCATCAGGGAAACGAGCTCACACGCAAGTCGCCAGGGAACGCACGTCCACAAGTCGTCTCAGCTGGCTGAGCCACTGTAGCCTGATCAGGCTGGACTCGTCCAACCGTCCGCCGCCACCAGGCTTGGCGGCGGTCGGTTGTCTGTACGTCCATGGTGTCTGTACGTCCATGGTGTCTGTACGCCCATGGTGTCTGTACGCCCATGGTGTCTGTACGTCCATGGTGTCTGTACGTCCATGGTGTCTGTACGTCCATGGTGTCTGTACGCCCATGGTGTCTGTACGTCCATGGTGTCTGTACGTCCATGGTGTCTGTACGTCCATGGTGTCTGTACGCCCATGGTGTCTGTACGCCCATGGTGTCTGTACGTCCATGGTGTCTGTACGCCCATGGTGTCTGTACGCCCATGGTGTCTGTACGCCCATGGTGTCTGTACGCCCATGGTGTCTGTACGCCCATGGTGTCTGTACGTCCATGGTGTCTGTACGCCCATGGTGTCTGTACGTCCATGGTGTCTGTACGCCCATGGTGTCTGAACGCCCGTAGTATCTGTACTCCCATGGTGTCTGAACGCCCGTAGTATCTGTACTCCCATGACTCTCTCACTGGTGTCGGGAACGGCATGGCTGTTGCCGCGAGATCGCTTGAGGTCTCCTCAAGGAATGCAGGGCTTGTGTAGCTGCGCTTGGTGGAATAAAACAGCTGAGCTAAATAAGTAAGTAAGTAAGTAAGTAAGTAAGTAAGTAAGTAAGTAATTAAGTAAACATGGTGCTTTACGTCAACAGAAGCGAGATGGCTTATTAGGGACAGGGACGGGGTGGGGGAGGGCGGGTGTGTGGGGGGGGGGGGGGGGGGGATAGGAGACAGAGTGAGTGGCTCGACCGCGGGCTCCGACCCTGAAGACCGAGGAGGCCGTGGACCACCGCCACAACGTTAAAGCAGTGCGTAGCAACTAGTGTACCACCTATTTGCTGTTTTAACTGCTGTGCGGAGCAGTCACAAAGACAATGTCCGTAGTACTACTGTTGAGGAACACCTGAGGCAAAAGAAGTCCAACTTTCAGAGCCCAGCTCCACCTCCTGGCTCTTGATCTCTTCTGGGCTCTCTTGAGGGTCCCTCCTCTTGATCTGGCCTGGATCCGCAAATGAAAGTCGAACGTCTTCGTGAGAGTCCAGCTCACCTCCCTCCTCTTGATCTCGCCTGGACTCTGCAGGAGAATGTAAGCTTAGGCGGCGGATTTGATGTGGTTACTTCATGCGTGCTGCTACATGCTGTACGCTATTAGGGTGTGCAGGTGTCTGCTACAAAACACCACAGTTGCCTCCCTTCGTTCGCTGTCTCACCCAATCAGCTGATTTCATGCACCCACTGCCTGTTCTGTGTGTGTGTGTGTGTGTGTGTGTGTGTGTGTGTGTGTGTGTGTGTGAAGGAATGAAAATTGATATCTAGCGCATAAAAAACGTCCACACAAAACCTATCGTGTTCACAGCGCCAGATACAGTGCATACATGTAAGCTCTCGTAAGCTAAACACTACCAAAGGACACTAATACCAATAAATACAAACAGCCCCTACGCACCCACCCCTTCCCAAAAGTGAAATTATACATAGCACTTACATGTAAAAATATACACAGAGTTACAAATAATGATAACAGAAAAAAGAAACACACACACACACACACACACACACACACACACACACACACACACACACACACACACACACACACACACACACACACACACACACAGAGTAATTGTGGCAACATCAGCTTGACTCAACACATACACCAGCGCAAGCGCACGCACATGTGTGTGTGTGTGTGTGTGTGTGTGCGTGTGCGTGTGTGTGTGTGTGTGTGTGCGTGTGTGTTTGTGTGGTGTGTGTGTGTGTGTGTGTGTGTGTGTGTGTGTGTGTGTGTGTGTGTGTGTGTGTGTGTGTGTGTGTGTGTGTGTGTGGTTTTTAATAAGCAATACATTTGTTGCTTGCTTGCTTTTTTCCCCTGATCGATATTGTGAAGAGAGTGAAGGCCAGTTGGGATCGACCGTTTTGTGGCCAAGAAAGACAGTCGGTGTGCAAGCGGCCTTCCGTGGAGTCGCTGGGGAACGACGTTTTGCTGAGGTGGCAGGTGTGGAGAGAAAGAAACAGTGGGCTGGAAGTTGATTATCTTCATGATCACTCATGTGACACTGGCTGTGTTTACTTACCTTGTAGGCCGTGCCATAATGACTGGTGGACCGTGCCATAATGACTGGTGGACCGAATAGTTTCCTTGTAGGTGTACTGCTCTGTCTTTAGGTCTCCGTGACATATTCTACTCTCTGTTAAGGTCTTCCAGATCTCAATAAAATGTAAGAACAATTTACTACTTGCATTTTAAATAGGATATTCATCGTACATAATACCGAAAAAAGTATTGCT
The DNA here is from genome assembly GCA_018857735.1 of Alviniconcha marisindica. Classification (NCBI taxonomy): domain Eukaryota; kingdom Metazoa; phylum Mollusca; class Gastropoda; family Provannidae; genus Alviniconcha; species Alviniconcha marisindica. The sequence continues at coordinate 533,581 of JABMCL010002924.1, forward strand.
AAAATTACGCAATATCTTTTCGAGTTTTTCTTACCAATGTCTGCCTTCATTTGGAACCACTTGAGTAGGTAGGTTGAGAGATCCATGCTGACGGAGCTAGTTACTGTTTGTTATGTCTGTTTTGTTCGTTAGCATTCTAGAGTCCTAGCATCGTCGTGTGCAGGTGGTCACAGGTGAGTTACCCAGGAAGCAAAGCCGGCCGTGTTGGACCAAAACAGCCAAGAAAATAACTGGTCCTTCCCAGGATCAGGCACTGGGGCCAGGATCAGGTTTGTTTTGGATAATCCGTTGGCATGGCACTGGGGCCAGGATCAGGTTTGTTTGGGATAATCCCTTAGCTTGGCACTGGGGCCAGGATCAGGTTTGTTTGGGATAATCCCTTAGCTTGGCACTGGGGCCAGGATCAGGTTTGTTTTGGATAATCCCTTGGCTTGGCACTGGGGCCAGGATCAGGTTTGTTTTGGATAATCCCTTGGCTTGGCACCGGGGCCAGGATCAGGTTTGTTTTGGATAATCCCTTGGCTTGACACGGGGGGGAGAGCCCCCCCCGCTCCAGGGAGGGGGCTGATGCACCCAACACTGTCTTTGTGTCAGGAGCAGGTTTTTTCCCCCGCTCCCGTTTGACATCGTACGTTGTTTTAAAACCTTCCGAGCCGAAATCGAAAGTTTTGTTCTGTTTCGATCAGTTGCGTGGTCTGTTTGCTAGTTGGAGCGCCCTGACAACGCAGAAAAAGGTGTCTCATCTCGCCAAGTCCTTGTGCTGTGGACAAGTGCAACGTAGAGTGGAAACCTGAAACCTCTTTCCCACTTGAGTGAAGACAGAGGTGGAGAGAGGGAGGTGTCAGGGAAACGGGACAAGGCTGTGTTCCAGACTCGTGCCTTTCCGCAGTCTGTGCTCTCAGCCTGAGTGACCAATAGCTGTTGTCACTTCAGGAAACGGGCCAGACTGCCGAACGACCAGTTCATTGCGTGCGTCCGTGCGTGCGTGTGTGTGTGTGTGTGTGTGTGTGTGTGTGTGTGTGTGTGTGTGTGTGTGTGTGTGTGTGTGTGTGCGTGCGCTCGCGCGCGCGCGCGCGTGTGCGTGTGTGTGTGTGTATGTTTGCGTGCGCACGCGAGCGTGTGAGAACGTGCATGTGCGCGAGTCGAGGGCATTTATAAAGAAGTTCCGGTCATTGCATGGATTTGCATACATCACTATAAAAGGTTTATCTCTCCCCCCTCCCCGCCTCCCCCACTCCCCGCAAAAGTCCTCCTGTGCTCCCCGCCTCCCCCACTCCCCGCAACACTCCTCCTGTGCTCACCGCTCTCCCTCTCCCCGCAACACTCCTCCTGTGCTCACCGCTCTCCCTCTCCCAGCAACACTCCTCCTGTGCTCACCGCTCTCCCCCTCCCCGCAACACTCCTCCTGTGCTCACCGCTCTCCCCCACCTCGCAACACTCCTCCTGTGCTCACCGCTCTCCCCCTCCCCGCAACACTCCTCCTGTGCTCACCGCTCTCACCCCACCCCGCAACACTCCTCCTGTGCTACACGCTCTCCCCCTCCCCGCAACACTCCTCCTGTGCTCCCGCTCTCCCCCTCCCCGCAACACTCCTCCTGTGCTCCCGTTCCCCCACTCCCCGCAACACTCCTCCTGTGCTCACCGCTCCCTCACCCCTCCTGTCCTACCCCGCAACACTCCTCCTGTCGCTCCCACCCCCCGCAACACTCTCCTGTGCTCACCGCTCCGCCCCCCGCAACACTCCTCCTGTGCTCACCGCTTTACCCCCCACCCCGCAACACTCTCCTCCTGTGCTCACCGCTCCCGCCCTCCCAGCAACACTCCTCCTGTGCTCACCCCTCCTCCCACCAACCTCTCCTGTGCTCACCCCCTCCCACACACCCTCCTGTGCTCACCTCCCATCCCCATCCCGCAACACCCTCCTGTGCTCACCTCCCATCCCCGCAACACTCCTCCTGTGCTCACTCCCTCCCCCACCTCCTTGCCCCCCTCCCCTCCCCACCTCCTGTGTCATCGCTCTACCCCCTCCCTACAACACTCCTCTTGTGCTCACCGTCCCCATCCTCCCCGCAACACTCCTGTGCTCACCGCTCTACCGCCCCGCCCCCTCCCCCCCTCGCAGCACTCCTCCTGTGCTCACCGCTCTACTTCTCCGCCGTACCCTCCCCTTTTACAGCTCCGCCCCCGCCCCCCTCCCCGGCCACATTCTTGCACAGTGCAAGCAGTGACGTCTGGATATTCACTCCATTGTGTTATCCACCTTCTTCTCTGTATTACCTGTCTTTCTGTACACAAAGTTAGGGCGGCTTCTTTCAGAGGATTTTCAAAAAGGTTAACTTTTTCTGCTTTGAAAGGCAACTTTCGACACCTTAGAAATTTGGAATAGAGCCTTATTTTGGGTGAGCCTTTCTCTCGCATCACGTTGTTGTGGGAAACGTTGGTCTGGAACACGTGTAGAACAAAGCACAGCATAGCGTACATGGGGGGTGGGGGTGGGGGGGGGGGGGGGGGACTTAGAACACTTAATGTAGAGAAACAAAGACAATTCAGTGTAAACAGCAAAGAAGGAAAGCCGACTGAGACTTGACAATGTTTCCTGTGTATGTTAGTCTACGTCCTGTGTATGTTAGTCTACGTTGGTTATCAACGTAGACTAACATACACAGGAAACATTGTCGGTCGTCCGGCCCTCTGAGAAGACAACCCGTTTTTCTAATTCGATACACGCGGTGTTTTAAAGCTAAAATCCGATGTTTTAGGTTTCTAAATTTGATCTCCTTTATCCCTTGGGCAAAACGTTTTTCTTCTTCTTTTATAGGGAGACACTGTCTGCTCTATCTTATTTAATACTACTAATGCTGTGACATCATTCCAGCACACAGAGAGAGATAGAGGGGGGGACAGACAGGGGGAATCGGGGGGGGGGGGGGGCCTGAGAGGAGGGACTAGTGAGAGAGAGGGAAGGAGAGGGGGACAAGAGAGAGGGAGGGAGGGGACAAGAGAGAGGGGGAACTAGAGAGAGATGGGGGTGGGGGGGGGGGGCGAAGGAGAGAACTTGAACACCACTGATCCAAGCTGTCACTCCCAGATTCGCGAGAGCAGCAAGAATTATCTGGAAGGGCGAAAAACACCGCTAAAAAAACACACACGCCTCCTCGTTGGTGTTTGCAGTCCCGGGCGATTGGATTGGGCAGTGGGGAGGTGGCGGCGGTCTCCCTGAGGCACCTACTTGCCGTCGCCATCTCCTAGCTCACCTCCTCCGGCAGCTGCCAGATGACGTCAGTGGGGCGAAAACCCCGTGCCTCTGTGTGCCCTGCAGATGGCTCTGCCATTAACTGCTCCTTGACGAGGAGCAAAGCGGCGCTGAAGATTGCCTCGTTAGTATTCCCAGCAACTGGTTCCAGACGCGAGGCGCTTGTCGGGCAAAAAGATGGAACATGAAAAGAAAATTCGTCTGAAAATCCTTTTGTGGCAATAAGCAGCAACGTTTTGCCTGTGGGTCCAGCGTGAGTTTTAAAGATGCCGACACCCATCTCCCTCCCGATTCCCTATCACTTGCACAGAACAGATGCCAGCTTGAAAGCTAGAATCCAGAACAGACGCTTTGTGAAGGTGGGTTTTGTTTTCCACGTCTTAAAGCTAACCAGCCATTCGGCCAGGATTTTTGCCGGAAAAACCTCAGTATGCGCAAAATTCCTTTGATTAAACTTTAAAGGCTGTCGCTCCCAAAGTGCAAGCTGTGTAGAACCGATGTACAGCTCGCAGTCTGTACTGCTTTATATACAAATGTCTTGTCGACGACTTAACGACGTCTTACTTCTACCTCGGATGGAACTGAGGCACAGCCGATTGCTCCACCCACCTCAAGAAACCTTGATAGATCGCTTGGTAAGTTCTGACTGCCGGGTTCATGTTTCCCTTTTGCAAACTGAAGCTAGCGGCGAGGCCTAAGTGTGCTTAATTTTAATCTGTGGGATTCGGGGACCAGACCAAAGCGTGCAGGGAGAGTGGTCGTTTAGCGATCTGTGCTGGGGTCAATGGCGCCACGCCCCCTGCAGCTCTGGCCCAGCCAGACAGTGCGTCACGCTGCTCAGGGCAGGGCAGGGCGTCACGCTGCTAAGGCCCAACCAGACAGGACGTCACGCTGCTATGGCCCAGTCAGACATGACGTCACGCTGCTAAGGCCCAGTCAGACATGACGTCACGCTGCTAAGGCCCAGTCAGGACGTCACGCTGCTAAGGCCCAACCAGACAGGACGTCACGCTGCTAAGGCCCAACCAGACAGGACTCACGCTGTTAAGGCCCAACCAGACAGGACGTCACGCTGCTAAGGCCCAACCAGACAGGACGTCACGCTGCTAAGGCCCAGTCAGACATGACGTCACGCTGCTAAGGCCCAGTCAGACATGACGTCACGCTGCTAAGGCCCAACCAGACAGGACATCACGCTGTTAAGGCCCAACCAGACAGGACGTCACGCTGCTAAGGCCCAACCAGACAGGACGTCACGCTGCTAAGGCCCAGTCAGACATGACGTCACGCTGCTAAGGCCCAGTCAGACATGACGTCACGCTGCTAAGGCCCAACCAGACAGGACGTCACGCTAAGGCCCAACCAGACAGGACGTCACGCTGCTAAGGCCCAACCAGACAAGACGTCACGCTGCTCAGGACCAGCCAGACAGGACGTCACGCTGCTCAGGGCCAGCCAGGCAGGACGCCACGCTGCTCAGGGCAGGACGTCATGCTGCTAAGGCCCAGCCAGACAGGACGTCACGCTGCTAAGGCCCAGCCAGACAGGAGGACGTAGAACAGAACTGGGTGCGCTGTACGAAATTCAAATATAAAGAACTACATCCACGTTGAACTAAAATAAATTAAATACAAATTGTGTGTGTGTGGGGGGGTGGGGGGGGACGGGGGGGGGGGGGTTTATTTATTGAGTTGATTTATATTGTGGGAAATGGATTACCAGACATGCATCTTTTTTCCAACCTTTGGTGCTTTTCCCACCACACTAAGACGGGGGGGGGGGGGGGGAGAGAGAGAGAGAGAGAGAGAGAGAGAGAGAGAGAATGCAGTGTGAGCGGTGTTGGTGTTCGTTCACTGGACCAAACGGATTGAAGCTTTCAACCTAGATGCTTGAATTGCGTAAAAACGACTCGGTTGTCACCGAAACGTGTAAAAACGTGTAAACTCACGCAGTTAGGTCCAAACACATAAAAGGTTCAAAAGAACGCTACTTATTAGGAAAAAAACACAGTCTGCTTTTACCGCTATTTAATGCAGAAATATTTCTGGTGGTGACAGTGTAGCGTTAGGTATAGTCCCCTCTTCCCCACCTCCTGGGATCTCGGTCCCCGCCAGTACCTCTTCGGAGACAACTCGGTGTTAAACAAGTTTACCCCCCCCCCCCCCAAAAATAAAAAAAAATAAAAAATAGCAACCAAATATTAAGTAGACTAATAGTTAGATTATCAATAATTAAACAGATAACTATTGAAAGAAAGAGAAAAAGAGAGAAAGAAAGGAAGAAAGTACAGAGTGTGGTGCTTGCATCTTTAGCGGGTCACACGTGACGATATTGACGAGTGCTCAAGGGCACTGTACCGTGATTGGATTGCAGGGTTGACCAGCAGTCTGCCCCCGTCAACACTCACCCAGAACTGAAAACACTCGACTCAACTTGTGTGAAAACCAGGCGCTGGCCTTCTCCCCTCTCCGCTCCCTCTCCGCTTAATGCAGCAACAGGCGGCTGCTGACGTCACCACGCAGAAAACATCAGGCCTTTGAGTTGGAAATCCGTTGTCTATCGACGTGGAAGTCTGCCAACGCAAAACATTGCCGATTTTCAAACTTTACGTATTAATTGACTCTCTCAATCTCTGTCAGCTCTTTCTTTCAACGGACACACTGCTGTTCACGCTGATGGAAAAGGTGTGTCGGTGTCAGCAGGCTAGCTCCAGTGATGCCGTCAGTCACCCAGTCAGTTCCGTTTCCAGTGTCAGTGTTAAGCTGGACAACCTTCATGTCCACCTCCACCCGTGGAATTGCTGCTCTGTGTCCATTCCCACCCGGACATCACTTGTGTCCATTCCCACCCGGACAACGCCTGTGTCCATTCCCACCCGGACAACGCCTGTGTCCATTCCCACCCGGACAACGCCTGTGTCCATTCCCACCCGGACAACGCCTGTCTCCATTCCCACCCGGACAACGCCTGTCTCCATTCCCACCCGGACAACGTCTGTTTCCATTCCCACCCGGACAACGTCTGTCTCCATTCCCACCCGGACAACGCCTGTGTCCATTCCCACCCGGACAACGCCTGTCTCCGTTCCCACCCGGACAACGTCTGTCTCCATTCCCAGCTGGGCAGTTCTTGCTTCCAACGTTGTGCTCCCTGCAGCCGGTCATCAGAACGTTTGCTCTGTTCATCTTCTAGTTTCCCGTTTTTGCGTGACAAACTCCCGTAGGTTTCATCTTCCTTCTCTTGGTGCTTCGATCCTGGTGTCACCATAAAGTCCCCAACAGAAGTCGGTATCGACAGACTTTGGGCCCTTTTGGCCTAACGGTAAGGCGTTAGGCTGGTAAGCAGACGGATCCCGGTTCGATTCCGCTCGTGATTTGTGGACACTGTCGTGTGACTTTGACCCTCACAATTAATGAAACATTAAGACAGCTCTCATCGTTGTCCATCTTAATGCAGGAGTCATTCTGGTGGTGACGGTGTAGCAGTAGGTAGAGTCTCCCTCTTCCCCCACCTCTGTCCCCGCCAGTACCTCTTCGGAAACAACTCAGCGTTAAACACATTGAACCAACCAGCTAACCGGGTATTGACAGAATGAGAATAGGCACTGCACAACGGCAGCCCAGTTGTAATACTCTCATTTCTGACAGACTGAATAACTGCGAAAATGTGAAACGTCCTCCTCGTTTGGCTCTGTAATCTCCCAGCGCTCTCATTGTTGGAATGGACAATTATCTACAGCCTTTTGGGGGAATCAGAAACTACTGGGTTCAAAGTCCATGAAATAATGAGTAACTCTTTACTGTAGTTTGTCATTATCTATTGACATTTTAGTTTCAAATTTGTCTTTGCCGCTGTGATTTGGAAGGGTTTTGAGTGTGTGTGTTTACCTTAATTAACGAGAAAGGGGAAATGAAAAAACAGTGTAATGTCCCCATGAAAGGTGAGATTGAAAAGACTGGTTGGGCCTTTCCTAACCAGTACTCAGTTTTACGAGGCTGGTAGCACGGTCTGTCGACAGCCGTGTGCTTCCGCGCCAGTCAGCCTTTCTGATGAACTTTAACGTCATGTTCTCAAAGTCTCTGGTCTTCGCCGAGCCTCTGAAAAGGACAGCCGCCTTGTCTGTTCTTTTGGACAGGCACAAGGCGTCAGGCACACTACAGGCAGAAGGCGTCAGGCACACTACAGGCACAAGGCGTCAGGCACACTACAGGCACAAGGCGTCAGGCACACTACAGGCAGAAGGCGTCAGGCACACTACAGGCAAAGGCGTCAGGCACACTACAGGCACAAGGCGTCAGGCACACTACAGGCACAAGGCGTCAGGCACACTACAGGCAGAAGGCGTCAGGCACACTACAGGCACAAGGCGTCAGGCACACTACAGGCACAAGGCGTCAGGCACACTACAGGCACAAGGCGTCAGGCACACTACAGGCAGAAGGTTTCACGCACACTACAAGAGAAAGTCGTCAGGCACTCTACAGGAACAATACTTCAGGCACACTACAGGAACAAGACTTCATGCACACTACAGAAACCAGACTTCAGCCACATTACAGGCAGAAGACTTATACGCACTACTGGCTGAAGATTTCAGGCACGCTACAGGCACAGACTTCAGGTACACTACAATCATAAGACTTCAGTCCACTACAGGCAGAGGACTTCGATATTTACCGTCTTCTTTAATCATCAGGGGCCTGTGGCGGTTGCTCTTTGGCCTGCTAAAAGTACCTTGAAAGGGTCATATGCAGAAACAGTTTTGCCCAACGTCGCACAGATAAGCAGATAAGCAGCCAGTGTCCAGTTACCGTCACCCAGAACGTTCTCCTTCTCCACGACGGTGTCAGTCCCCACAAAGCGAGGGCTGTAACTCGGCATCCCGAGGGACAACAAAGCCCGGTCTTGCCCTAACTACCGTTACAGTCCCGTCCTGCACATTGCACACTCGGCCTCTTTCCTCCCTTGAAAGACACAATAACTGAGAGGAAGTTTTCTCGTCTCCAAGACCTCGCCAAAACGGTGATTTTAGAGCTGGAAACAATCCCCAAAGAACAATACCGAAGCCCTTTTCTATCTGACTCAACATTGCATCAGTGTTGAAAGAGAGAACTTCGAGGGAATGCTGCAGTTTGGAACAGGTGCGTTCAAAGCTCCGAGATATTTCCGTTTGATCAATAGGTTTAGATCATAGCTCGTATCACTCTGACTTCGTGTCCCTTCTCTCTGCGTATGGACATGGCCAGGAGTCACTGACTGGTTGTGTAGACAGAACTGTGGTGGGCACCGCGCACAAAGTATTAAAGCGGACGAGAACAGAACGGAGTTCACATTAATTGACACACTGTCAACCATCACAAGTAGCTTACGTGTCGGTAGATCTAAGTGTTGAGAAGCTTGAGACAGTGTCTGCATGTACAAAACGAAGGACATCACACCATCGATCGCCTGACGGAAATCGAGAGGCATGGAAAAGCTCGACGATCTTCCTTGAAAGGGCGAGAGAAGGCATTCGTCACTCAGACCAACATTTGGAACTTTTTCAAAGGCAACTTTGGGGAAACTTGTGAAAGACGGGGTGGAGCGCATATGGGTTTTCTGAATGCATAGATACCATCTTGAACTGAACTGAACCGAACTATCAGCCAGACGCCGCTTATAGCAAGTGACCCGTCCACGTGAGGATAAACCAGAAAATAGTTCAAAATCATAATTTAAGTTCCATGATCAATAGAAGGCAAAATTACATAATAAAAGGAAAATGGCTTCAAAAAAGAACATGTAAACAACAGTAGCAACACACACACACACACACACACACACACACACACACACACACACACACACACACGCGCGCGCGCGCTTGCGCACACGCACGCACGCACGCACGTACGCACGCACACACGCACGCACGCACGCACACGCCCACCCATCCACCCACACACACCGAACTGCAGCAATAATCAGCCAACAGCCTGACAAACGTTTTTCTCGCTGCAGTGCTGTCAGCAGCAGCAGCAGCAGCAGTAGAAGTTGTATTATTGGAATCATTTAACTTGATGGAACTAAGATATTTTCACAGCTAAGCAAAGTATTGATTTGGGTTTGCTGCAGTGACTAAGGATTGATATCAGTAAGTGGTGAATGAAACTACGTCATCGCTGCTGGCATGCAGCACGATTTGTCTCCTGTGTCAACGTGTCTGCCTTAATATCGGACGAGTTTGCAAACAGGCAAATTACTTGATATACTGTTGGAGCTCGTGTGTGTGTGTATATGTGTGTGTGTGTGTGTGTGTGTGTGTGTGTGTGTGTGTGAGGGAGGGAGGCGGGGTAAACTAGTAGTACTGTATGTCAGTGAACAAATATCTGAAATTGAGACGAACGTGCGTCAGCAGAACTGTGGCCACTCCCGGGGTTGGTCACTGACGGCTTCTCTGGACGTAGGTATGTAGGTGACTGTGTCAACACCGGCAATGGAAAGATCCTTTTCCCTTTCTCTCTCTCTTAGCGCCATCATCATCGCTAACTAGTGGTACAGATTTTCTAAAACAAAATGTTGTCGGTGTCGGTGTGTGCCAGCGTCACGTAAGCCTGTTGCAGAACGCTGTATCAAATGTCTGTCACTGCTCTTCTTCTGTCAGCATCAGCGCTATTTTCACTACCTTCAGGTTACCATGGAAACGAGAGATTAGACTCGTATCTTGATTACACCTGAATGTGAACGCCTGCTGGGGACCTTTTTCTTCTTCCCTTGATTTGTTTGTTGTTGGGTGCGATTTATTTCCTCGGCACAGCCAGGCTTTGATTTGTTTGGTTGTGCTATGCACTGGGGTTGCTTTGTTGGTTGGTGCTATGCACTGGGGGTTGCTTTGTTGGTTGTGCTGTGGGCGCTGGAGTTGCTTTGTTGATTGTGCTATGCACTGGGGGTTGCTTTGTCAAGTTGGTTGTGCTGCGCACTTGGGTTTGCTTTGTTTTTTGTGTGTGAATTGTTCTGGGGTTTGCTTTGTTTGCTTGTGCTGTGCACTGGGGTTTGCTTTGCTTGCTTGTGCTATGCACTGGGGGTTGCTTTGCTTGCTTGTGCTATGCACTGGGGTTTGTTTAGTTTGGTTGTGCTGTGTTCTGGGGTTTAATTTGTTTGGTTGTGTGGTGTTCCGGGTTTTACTTTATTAGGTTGTGCTGTGTTCTGGGCTCAAATTATATGGTCGTGCTGTGTTCTGGGGTTTAATTTGTTTGGACGTGCTGTGTTCTGGGGTTGAAATTGTTTGGTTGTGCTGTGTTCTGGGGTTGAAATTGTTTGGTCGTGCTGTGTTCTGGGGTTGAAATTGTTTGGTCGTGCTGTGTTCTGGTAGTTGAAATTGTTTGGTTGTGCTGTGTTCTGGGGTTGAAATTGTTTGGTTGTGCTGTGTTCTGGGGTTGAAATTGTTTGGTTGTGCTGTGTTCTGGGGTTGAAATTGTTTGGTCGTGCTGTGTTCTGGGGTTTAATTTGTTTGGTCGTGCTGTGTTTTGGGGTTTAATTTGTTTGGTCATGCTGTGTTCTGGGGTTTAATTTGTTTGGTCGTGCTGTGTTCTGGGGTTTAATTTGTTTGGTCGTGTTGTGTTCTGGGGTTTAATTTGTTTGGTCATGCTGTGTTCTGGAGGGTTTTAAATTTTTTTGGTCGTGCTGTGTTCTGGGGTTTAATTTGTTTGGTTGTGTTGTGTTCTGGGGTTTAATTTGTTTGGTCTTGTGTTCTGGGGTTTAATTTGTTTGGTCGTGCTGTGTTCTGGGGTTTAATTTGTTTGGTCGATGCTGTGCATGTGTCTTGATTGCTGCGGCTGTACATGGCGTTATTTAACTAGGCGATCTTTTATGTCACCTGCAAAGCCGACGAGGACTTTCAGTGGCAATGAGTCTGTTTCTATTAGAGCTGGGCTGTCAGTTTATTTGTGGTTGTAGTTTGTTGGAAGCGGAGAGATTATTGTTGATGGAGCAAGGTGATAATGCAATAGAATCAGGGTGGATGGGAGTGGAATGGAAACTGTTTTTAATGCCCCGTCAACCGTGACGGTGATACGAGGACGCGGGTGGATGGGGCGGGGTGGGACAAAGCACAGTTGCCTGTAGACACTTGAGGTTTGCCTCACCGGCTCTTCAGTTCAGAGAACCACTCTGTGAGATGAGACGTTGCCTTTGCCGGGCCCAACGGTTTCACAACGGCAGCAAGTAGGGTTCCTGTTTGTCAACGCATTGTTTCAAGGTGTCATCTTACCCGAGGCAAACTTTGTTTGGAAAGATGCAAGTTATTATTTCCTTTATACCGTAGATAGGCAGTGTAGGCGACTCGTAATTTCGGTGGCTCAAATCGCAAACATTTTGAAATTTAAAGGAACTAGCCTTCTCAAAACCTGTTTAGAAGGGGCCAAACTACTTATTTAAAACGGAGAGTTTTGTTTGGAAGTACTCCAATGATTTTATGTTTAATTTGTAGTATGGCGAGTGACAGTCAGCCAGGGAATAGCCGCACAAAGCCTCGCCACTGTCACAGCTGGCCCAACAGCCACCCGCGGCCTCCTTCATAGTCATTCTCGGGCGACGTGAGCACGAACTTCTCGTGCCGAACATTAAAGAGGCCGCTGCATGCAGCTGGCCAGCTAGGACACTTTACTGTGCTTTCTACATCCACTTCCGCTGATGGTCACTCACGAAACTCAGTGCAAGAATTCACTATAAAACCACCGCATGTTTTAAGACACCTTCGTCAGAGTTCAGGAGCTGAGTGAAAGTTGAGGTGGCCATCCTGAGCTGTCCGTCCTAACGAGCCTTATGGTTTCCGTGGACGTAAAGCAATATTGAACCATGCTCACGCATTGGTCACAGTTTGTCCCTAATATGTCAACCGACATCCGAAGACATTAAGCAACACAACAGCAGCAGCAGCAGCAGCAGCAGCAGCAGAAGACACCTTCAGAGCTCAGGAGCTGTGTGAAAGTCGAGGTGGCCGTCCTGGGCTCCCATCCCTAATAAGCCTACGGTTTCTGTGGACGTTAAGCAACACTCAGCCAAGACACCTACCCCCTGTGTTTGTTTCTATCACTTCTACTCATTGAACAAGACCTATTGAGAGCCTGCCATCGCTTTCCTTGATCTTGTTGCTTGGGCCACGTGATCACGCCACACTCGTGCCCGGTATCAAAGAGCGGTGCGTGCAACGTTCGTGTGCTGGGACCTTTAAGTGAGCAGCCAGCCTGACAATCCGTGTCGACCGAACGAAAATAAAATCAACGCAGTATTTTAAAACAAAAATGTTTTGATTGTACAGTTTTCATTTCGATCTCTTCTATCTGTTGGCAGAACATGTTTCCAATGGTAGTTAGTTGCCTGATATGATTAGTTTACCCTCTGAGCGTGGCATCTTTCAGTTGTGTTTAAGAGTCTGCTACTCCTTGCTTGAGTTCTGAATCAAGACGTCATGTTTGTGCTTTTCACTGTGTGCACCGATGGATGAGTAAGAGACATGCTGAAGACAGGCAACACACAAGCAGACAGCCCACGAGCCAGAAGCGGCGAGGACGTGGCGCGATGTTGACAGATTCATATCCTTTCGCAGAGACACTGTAAAGAAAACGTGATGTGGCATAATAGTTTAAACGTTGGAAAAGGATCGAGAAGTTGCGGGTTTGAATCCTGGTTCAAACATTGTTATGCCCTCCACCCCTTCCTGCCCCCGTCCCCCAATACTCTCAGGGTAGACGATGAGCTAAGTGTCTAGTTCTGCGGATGAGACACAACTCGATAAGCCATGCGGTACAGGCGTGCGCACGTTAAGGACCCCACGGTAGCTTAGACTACATTGACAGTGTGTTCGTGGAAATGCCAAAAAACGTAAGAAATCGATTAACAACCCGTAGGCTGGTGCGGGCTCTAGGACAAGTTCCTAACGATCCCACAAAGTGTGAGGGGGGGAAAAAGAAGAAGAAAAAGAAAAGAAAAGAAAAAGTAAAAAAAGCAAGAGTATGTGACATACGGTAATTATGGCACTCTGTGATCTACGTGGCAGCCGATGGCTCTGCCTGGTCGATACTGTTTAAAAACGAAACCTATGCTCCGTCATTAGCACCTTCTTCTTTCTCTCTCTCTCTCTCTCTCTCTCTCTCTCTCTCTTTTTTGGGGGGGGGGGGGGTGGTTCCGTTTACATAATTATGCGTCCATGTACGAAAAGTCTGTGGAATAATATCCATATCGCCGCAGTAAGTTGGTACAGTCCCGTCTGATAGTTGTAGATACGTTGGTACAGTCCCGTCTGATAATTGTAGATACTTTGGTACAATCACGTCTGATAATTGTAGACACATTGGAGCAGTCCCGTCTGATAATTGTAGACACGTTGGAGCAGTCCCGTCTGATAATTGTAGATACGTTGGAGCAGTCCCGTCTGATAATTGTAGACACGTTGGAGCAGTCCCGTCTGATAATTGTAGACACGTTGGAGCAGTCCCGTCTGATAATTGTAGACACGTTGGAGCAGTCCCGTCTGATAATTGTAGACACGTTGGAGCAGTCCCGTCTGATAATTGTAGACACGTTGGAGCAGTCCCGTCTGATAATTGTAGACACGTTGGAGCAGTCCCGTCTGATAATTGTAGACACGTTGGAGCAGTCCCGTCTGATAATTGTAGACACGTTGGAGCAGTCCCGTCTGATAATTGTAGACACGTTGGAGCAGGCTTCACAGCCCAAATCACACTCAGAGCGACACTTCGCCAAACTAGGCTCCTGGAAGAGAGATACTTGACAGCCTGTCTGTCGATCGCGTCTTGTAGAAGACATGGCTGGGGCGACGATGTGTGGATATCATTTGGCCACGCCGACTGATGTGGGTGTCTAGCGCATTCTACTCGCAGTTTGACGACGGCGTCTGACGTTGCTTCACTCCACGGCCATTAGCTAACTTCGATTTTCACAGCGCACGTCATGCCGGTCTCCGCAGACTGGAGACTGGGGTGTGGGGCAATGGAGGCCAGTGCTGCACTGGGGTGTGGTGCAATGGAGGCCAGTGCTGCCCTGAGGTGTGGGGTGTGGGGCAATGGAGGCCATTGCTGCACTGGGGAGGGGGGCAGTGGAGGCCAGTGCTGCACTGGGGTGTGGGGAAATGGAGGCCAGTGCTGAACTGGGGTGTGGGACAGTGGAGGCCAGTGCTGCACTGGGATGTGGGGAAATGGAGGCCAGTGCTGAACTGGGGTGTGGGGCAATGGAGGCCAGTGCTGCATTGGGGTGTTAGGCAATGGAGGCCAGTGCTGCACTGGGGTGTGGGGCAATGGAGGCCAGTGTTGCACTGGGGTATGGGGCAATGGAGGCCAGTGCTGCACTGGGGTGTGGGGCAATGGAGGCCAGTGCTGCACTGGGGTGTGGGGCAATGGAGGCCAGTGCTGCACTGGGGTTGGGGCAATGGAGGCCAGTGCTGCATTGGGGTGTGGGGCAATGGAGGCCACTGCTGCACTGGGGTATGGGGCAATGGAGGCCATGCTGCACTGGGTGTGGGGCAATGGAGGCCACTGCTGCACTGGGGTATGGGGCAATGGAGGCCATGCTGCACTGGGTGTTGGGCAATGAGGCCAGTGCTGCACTGGGGTGTGGGGCAATGGAGGCCAGTGCTGCACTGGGGTGGGGGTGGTGGGGGTGAGGGGGGGGCAATGGAGCAGCCAGTGGCTGAGCATGCTGCGGGTGGGGGCAATGGGGCGTGTGCATGGGGTGTGGGGCAATGGAGGCCATGCTGACTGGGGTTGGGGCAATGGAGGCCAGTGCTGCACTGGGTGTGGGGCAATGAGGCATCTGCCTGGTTGGGGCAATGGAAGTGCTGCATGGGTGCATGACACTGAGGGTTGGGGCAATGGAGCGCACAAGAGACTGTGGCATGGGCACTGGGGTGGGGGGTGGGGGGTGATGGGGGGGGGGCAATGGAGGCCATGCTGCACTGGGGTGTGGGGCAATGGAGGCCAGTGCTGCACTGGGGTGTGGGGCAATGGAGGCCGTGCTGACACTGGGGTGTGGGGCAATGGAGGCCAGTGCTGCACTGGGGTGTTGGGCAATGGAGGCCAGTGCTGCACTGGGGTGTGGGGCAATGGAGGCCAGTGCTGCACTAGGTTGTGGGGCAATGGAGGCCAGTGCTGCACTGCGGTGTGGGGCAATGGAGGCCAGTGCTGCACTGGGGTGTGGGGCAATGGAGGCCAGTGCTGCACTGGGGTGTGGGGCAATGGAGGCCAGTGCTGCACTGGAGTGTTGGGCAATGGAGGTCAGTGCTACATTGGGGTGTGGGGCAATGGCGGCCAGTGCTGCACTGGAGTGTCGGGCAATGGAGACCAGTGCTGCATTGGGGTGTGGGGCAATGGCGGCCAGTGCTGCAATGTGTGACCGTCAGACTAGCGGGGACAGACAGGGCCGGCTCACGTCTTCGTCGTTTCCGTGGAGATCGGTAGCCTCAGCACAGCAAAGCTGGCATGGGAAGGACGACGTAGGGAGTGGAGGGGCGTGAGGGGTAGGGGTGGGGGGTGGTCGAGGGGGGGGGGGGGGGGTGGTCGGGGGACTAGTCAATTACACTCTTAGTTGACGAGATCCACCACGGAACCGTAGTGTTTAAGGAGTTGAACGATTTTAGCTGCTCGGCCTGCTGTCAACCCTTCCAAAGTCCTCCGGTCTCCTAATCGAGCCGTGGTTTTGAATATTTGACTGTGTCCTGAGGTGACAGTCAACGTGATGGCAACCCATTCTGCAAACAGTCTTCGCAGCTCCTTCGTCTACGCGTTCAGCCAGTTTGGCAAAGCGGTAAAGGCGGGGGGGTTTTTTTTTTTTTAAAACGCCTTGTGAACCCTACACTATTGGGACCAAGGCTCCCTCGCAACCCGTCTTATTTTCAAAACTGGTGGTGACAGCGGACGTTGTACCCCCCCCCTATTGGGATGCGGTCCCCGCCAGCCCTCTCAAGACAAGGCGAGCTGGGGGTAAACAGACGGGGGTTGGCCTCCCTGCGTGTGCGGGTTGTACCCTAGCTGACTAAAGAGCTGGCGGGGTTTACCCTGCCAGCTGCCAGCTGGGGAGGTTGTGACCCTGCCACCCCTGACGAACAGCAGCGTGGCTGAGCGGTTGTGACCTCTGCCAGCTGACTAACAGTAGCGTGGCGGAGGGGTTGTGACCCCCCTGCGCAGCAGGGGGGGTTCCCTGCCAGCTACGGACAGAGCGTGGCGGAGGGGTTGTGACCCTGCCAGCTGACGACAGCAGCGTGGCGGAGGGGTTGTGACCCTGCCAGCTGACGACAGCAGCGTGGCGGAGGGGTTGTGACCCTGCCAGCTGACTAACAGTAGCGTGGCGGAGGGGTTGTGACCCTGCCAGCTGACTAACAGTAGCGTGGCGGAGGGGTTGTGACCCTGCCAGCTGACAACAGTAGCGTGGCGGAGGGGTTGTGACCCTGCCAGCTGACAACAGCAGCGTGGCGGAGGGGTTGTGACCCTGCCAGCTGACAACAGCAGCGTGGCGGAGGGGTTGTGACCGTGCCAGCTGACTAACAGAGCGTGGCGGAGGGGTTGTGACCTGCCAGCTGACTAACAGGAGCGTTGCGGAGGGGTTGTGACCTGTCAGCTGACTAACAGTAGCGTGGCGGAGGGGTTGTGACCCTGTCAGCTGACTAACAGTAGCGTGGCGGAGGGGTTGTGACCGTGCCAGTCAGCACCAGCAGCGTTGGGCTCAGCAGGGTCCTGGCTTTGTCCCTGCTGCAGGCAGCACTCCACTTTGTCTTCCGCACTGCCACGGAGACGTGTGTTGGCCCCGTGTCTGTTCTTTCTCCACCAGCTGTCCTCCTCACAGTGTCTGTTCTTTCTCCACCAGCTGTCCTCCTCACAGTGTCTGTTCCTTCTCCACCAGCTGTCCTCCTCACAGTGTCTGTTCTTTCTCCACCAGCTGTCCTCCTCACAGTGTCTGTTCCTTCTCCACCAGCTGTCCTCCTCACAGTGTCTGTTCCTTCTCCACCAGCTGTCCTCCTCACAGTGTCTGTTCCTTCTCCACCAGCTGTCCTCCTCACAGTGTCTGTTCCTTCTCCACCAGCTGTCCTCCTCACAGTGTCTGTTCCTTCTCCACCAGCTGTCCTCCTCACAGTGTCTGTTCCTTCTCCACCAGCTGTCCTCCTCACAGTGTCTGTTCTTTCTCCACCAGCTGTCCTCCTCACAGTGTCTGTTCACGTACTGAGTCCAAAGAAGGGAAGCCAGCACTGTCCAGTTCCACCCTTGGGTGTCCGTCCGAAACGTACTAGCTGTCCAGGGCCACGGCATGTTTGCTGTTTTTCAATGTTTATTACATTTTGTGTGTAGTGTTGCATGAAACTATGTTCCTTCTTCTTTAGTTAGGGCCTGGTATTGCAGAACTAGAACTGATAGATCGTGTTAATCTGTGCACAGTTTAGCTGGCCTGTCTTTGTATAACTTGGTTCGGCGAAAAGCTGTGACAAGGCAGAGTGCTAGGTCCACTAAAGACAGGGTAAGAGGGTGTCTGGCGCTGGCAGTAGCAAGGACAGCGTGGACCGTACCCGGGTCATCAGTTAAAGAGAAGAGGCTGTAGGCTGGATAGCCGCCTGCATCAATGGGATGGGAGAGTTGATTCACTACACTGAGACTGTCTGTAACAGTCAAGTACTATGTGTGTATGTGTGTGTGTGCGTGCGTGCGTGCGTGCGCGCGCGCGCGTGTGTGTGTGTGTGCGCGCGTGTGTGTGCGCGCGCGTGTGCGCGTGCGTGCGTGCGTGCGTGCGTGCGCGTGCGTGCGTGCGTGCGTGTGTGTGTGTGTGCGTGTGTGTGTATGTGAACCGCTTCCAGTTCGGTCGGCATTTGTAGAAAGAACAACGTAGAACAGTTTTTAAGAAAGCATCAGCCTCAGCAATAAACCAGCGAGCAGTATGCTCCGGATAAAGATGGCCAAAGTGCAGTTAACCTCCACACTGAGCTGACGTCAAAGGTAAGATGACGGCCAGTTCCAAAGCCTTGGCAGATTATGTGTCCTCTGCCCTACGTCAGTGAAACTCGATAAATCCCCCCCCCCCCCACCCGCAGCTGCTGTCTTCTCCTTCGCCCATTAAGGGCACGCGCTGTAGAAAAGTTTGAACATAAAAATCCCAGTTTTTTTCTCTCTTCTTCTTCTTCTTAAAAAAAGAAAGAAAAAGAATTAAAAACTAAAATTAAACGCAACAAACAAACAAAAAGAACACACACACACACACACACACACACACACACACACACACACACACACACACACACACACACACACACTTACTCATTGTTGGAAAATTCTTACATGTACTGTCCCATCTGTACCCCTAGGATGTTAATTTGCTAAACCTGTCCACCTGATCACTCCCTTCAAGCCGCCTCAAGACGCATGTGTATATGTAGTTCTAGTGTGTGTTACAACCTGTGTGTGTTGCTGTGTGTGTGTGTGTGTGTGTGTGTGTGTGTGTGTTGTGGTGTGTGTGTGGTGTGTGTGTTTGTGTTAGTGTATTTTGTAAAGCGCCCTGTGCTGCCACCTTGTGTGGTAGATGGGCGCTCTAAAAATCCTCTTTATTATTATTATTACACACACACACACACACACACACACACACACACACACACACACACACACACACACACACACACACACACACACACACACATACACACACACACAAAGGGGGGCACCGTCTTGTGTTTTTACATCTGCTTTTTGTGCCTAAAAGCTCACAATAATTTCACGAAAAGTTGGTACTGAAACAGAAGTGATTTCTCCGATTCGGAGAAACATTTCTGACATTAATTTTGGTCTCGAATTCTTTCTTTGAATGCAGTAAACAATGAAAATTGGAATGAAATAACAAATGTAAAGATCATTAATTTAAAGTTTTACATCCGAAACAACAACAAAGTTGTGGAGCGCAGTTACTCAAAGGCAAACGTTACCTTTTCACAATTCAGTTTCAACTGAAAAGAATACCAGACATAGATTGTTATACGTTGCCAGTAAAGCTGCACCGTTATGTATGCTTTGCAAAACGCTGAGGTCACCGACCTACTTATTAAGCAGCGACATTTTCCACCGCATCCCGTTGCTGACGTCTGTCTTGGCGCCCGTGGATTAGCGGTCGTGTTTATCTATATATGAGATCCCGGCCCTGTGCAATTGTTTCTTCTTTCCCGCCCAGGCCGCCGGCTGTAGGCGAGAAAATGCGTACTTTCCCTTTTCATATTTGATCGCCCTCGTTGTCTGCAAGTGTTGTTTGCGGTTAAAACATTAAAGGAGCTCTAGAGGGGACAGTGCTGGTTTACAGTAAGTGTGTTAGGTTACAGTCCTTGGGTGCAGGGCACTAGCAGGGTAAAAGAAACGACGAGCATATCATGTACCTCCAAAGGTCCAGCTGTGGAGTGGCGTTGTAACGGAAAGTTTGTTTGCTTTCCAAAATATTATTTTAAAAAAAACGTTATAGACTCTTCCAAAAGTTCCCCAACCTCTTCAAACTAACTCGCCTGAAACAAGTCACTCACTACCGTATATGTACCAAGAAAACACTCCTAAAACAAGACAACAAAACATGCCTGAAACAAGTCTGCATGTCGACTACGAGCAAAATATTCGTTTGGACCGAAAATCAGATTCAATCGTGCCACTTCGCTTGCTTCTCTTCAGTGTCGCGTGGGGCATGGACTCCCGACCTTGACCTGACCTATGACCGTGGTGTCAAAGTGAGGCAGCGGCCTTGCAGCTGGCCTGTGTGGGCACGGCCTTGGTCCTTATGCAGGCGGCGTAGGATGTTGGGTGCGTGTCCCTTCATGGCCACAGTTGACCATACGTCTTTTTGCAGTAGGACATGCTGGTCAAATGTTGCTGGACATTTACATGAAATTCTAGCTAAACTAGTTTTTCTGGCTGTCATGGCAGTGTTTTTACATGTGTGTCAGTGACGCGCGCGCGCGCGCGCGCGCGCGTGTGTGTGTGTGTGTGTGTGTGTTGCCAGTACATTCCACTTTTGGGTGGTTCTGTCTTGTTCATTAAGCGCTTTGTGCTTTCCGAGGAATCGGCAAACCAACCATCACTTGTGCTCAACAAGACTGAAAACCTGATTCCAAAAACATTACTGTCCATTCACATTTGCGTTTTTGGACTTCTCCACGCTTCGCCAACTACAGTCATTGCATCCTGCCAACGCGTCCACGCTACATTCACAGCAGTCTCTTCAATTTCACCTGCACGGTCGTTGGGTCTTGTGGCCCTGCTAAGCCAGCCGTTAACTCGGCGTTACAGTCAAGTGTGGGCTCGCGTGATCACGCAAGCAGACTTCCGCTTTGTCAGCCTGCTCCGGTGTCTTTAGCAACGCTTCTGATACTTGCTGACAGAATGCTGATAGTCTACACGTTTGGCGACTTGCTGACAGAATGCTGATAGTCTACACGTTTGGCGACTTGCTGACAGAATGCTGATAGTCTACACGTTTGGCGACTTGCTGACAGAATTCTGATAGTCTACACGTTTGACGACTTGCTGACAGAATGCCGATAGTCTACACGTTTGGCGGGCCCGTCACTTTTCAAATGCGAAGCGTGTCTGTGTAACCCAGCCATGTAATCCGGTATCCACAAGGATGCCATTGTGACTGCCCGAATTCGAATGAAATATTCCTGGGATTACTCAAACAGATCTTTAAAAGAACCCGCAAGCGTTGAGCTGAGGCCTACTTTGTTTTCTTTTGTGTCTTCATTTGATTAGTCTTGTGATTCACACATATATGCTGTTGTTGTTTTATATTAATAGTATTGTTATTGCTGTAATCTTTATCGTCACCAGCAACATGCAGCTTATGTATTTTTGTTGTTGTCATCTTTATCGTAATCAGCAAATGCAGTCTTATGTATTTTTGTTGTTGTCATCTTTATCGTAATCAGCAAACGCAGCCTTATGTATTTTTGTTGTTCTCATCTTTATCGTAATCAGCGACATCTTTATCGTAATCGGCGACATACAGCTTCATGTATTTTTATTGTTGTCATCTTTATCGTAATCCGCGATATCTTTTTTGCAATCAGCGACATACAGCTTGATGTGTTTCTGTTGTTGTTATCTTTGTCGTAATCAGCGACATACAGCTTGATGTGTTTCTGTTGTTGTCATCTTTATCGTAATCAGCGACATACAGCTTGATGTGTTTCTTTTGTTGTCATCTTTATCGTAATCAGCGACATACAGCTTGATGTGTTTCTTTTGTTGTCATCTTTATCGTAATCAGCGACATACAGCTTGATGTGTTTCTGTTGTTGTCATCTTTATCGTAATCAGCGACATACAGCTTGATGTGGTTTTGCGGTGTTTACCTCACCTCCAGCCTGAACAGCGGTACCCGAAGTCATTGCCGAGTTTATCACCTCGTTCCGACCGTATCCACTGTAGAAAGGGAACTGTGCATAATTTATCTGAAGGAACTCTGCGCGTTCATCTGTCCATTACTTGACATTTACCGCCCGCTCATCCTCAAAGGTCACACGGGGGTCAACAAAATCATGAGATCACAGGTACGAGTCCAGCTGACTGCATGACGCAGGCCATTGTGTTGGAGAGGACTGTCAAGGACGGACTTTAATATTAATAATAATAACAGCAACAACAGTAATGATTAAAGTAGTCTATTTTCTATTGGGCGGTTCAGGCGGGGTTATTAACTCCCTTGACTTTTGCCCGGCATCGCTTAAGTCACTTGGTTGCTTTTACTTCCGGTGCGTACTTTCTTCAGAATGGAGGGCGGCGACAGTTAATTTGCGAATGTTACACTGCCAACTTTAAAGGCATTTTTGCAGGCCGGTAGTCATAATGTGTCTGGCCTGTTGCTCATGCTATAGGATGCCCCAAAACGCATTTTTTCTACGAACTCGCGATCTTCTGGTCAGCCAAAAAACGACGCAAAGACACTTTTTTCCCACCCTCCATCCCCTTTCCACGGCAATATTTGCAACTGCAACAGTATTGGCATTTGTACCGCTTCGCGATTCTAGGTTCAACTTCCACTGTTATACACAGCGTGGAGCAATGCCTACTCAGAAATCAGCCCGGAAGTGCGCTGCGACCTCTCGCGACTTCTTGCGCGAAAGATTACAATGCGCATTCACTCTAGCAAACCAGCTTCGCTGAATTGCCCAACAGCAAGTAAATTGATAAGTAGACAACTTTTATTGTTCGTATATCAACATGTACCTGTCAGTCAGTTGCTTTGAAAAAGGGCTTCGCCTCGAAAATTTGCACATGTTCAATGTTGTCCCATTATGATATAGATCTTGTTTCGGAACGATAGCAGTCAGCTTTGGTCTGGATTTCCTTTTTATTTCTATAGTGCAAAATTTTGCCGGGAAAGACTATTCTAAGCGCATACATGCACACTCAGGCGCACCCCCCCCCCCCACACACACACACACGAGTATGCATTCTTTCACACAATTTTAGTCAACGTAAACAGACAATAAACTTGAAAAGATCGAGAAGGTCGAAACTTAAAATGCAGGATTCTGATTCCTGTCATTAAGCGAAGCAAAAAGGAAGCTATTTTCTGACCTACTTAAAGTTGAAAATGCTATGTATGAAAAGGAAATAGTTCAAGCCAGTGTCAGCGTGAGGCTGCCTCCACTCCTCCCCCTTCCTACTTCCAGTACGGAGTAGGCCTACTAGTCTCACAAGCAGGATGAATCGAGCAACAACAACAACAAAAACAAAGAAAGAATTAAAAAAAGAAAGAAAAAGAAACAGATCTAATCTCGCTCACCTGCCCGGCTTCCTGTTAGGAATTTTCAGTGGGCGATTAGCCTAAAGCTAGAATTCCATCGGTACTGATGAACACACGGTAGGGATCTCCACGTGGACACATCGGTACTGATGAACACACGGTAAGGATCTCCACGTGGACACATCGGTACTGATGAACACACGGTAAGGATCTCCACGTGGACACATCGGTACTGATGAACACACGGTAAGGATCTCCACGTGGACACATCGGTACTGATGAACACACGGTAAGGACCTCCACGTGGACACATCGGTACTGATGAACACACGGTAAGGATTTCCACGTGGACACATCGGTACTGATGAACACACGGTAAGGATCTCCACGTGGACACATCGGTACTGATGAACACACGGTAAGGATCTCCACGTGGACACATCGGTACCGATGAACACACGGTAAGGATCTCCACGTGGACACATCGGGACTGATGAACACACGGTAAGGATCTCCACGTGGACACATCGGGACTGATGAACACTTGGTAAGGATCTCCACGTGAACACATCGGGACTGATTAACACATGGTAGGGATCTCTACGCGGACACATCGGGACTGATGAACACATGGTAAGGATCTCCACGTGGACACATCGGGACTGATGAACACATGGTAAGGATCTCCACGTGGACACATCAGTACTGATGAACACACGGTAAGGATCGCCACGTGGACACATCTGAAAAAACGCATCCGTATATCAAACTGTATCCCTATATCCGTACGTTTTTGTATAAGACTCTCATATATCATTTCCACGAACGCGAAATTTCTCGCATCATTATCAGGCACATCCATTTTTTGTAATTCAGTACTTCATGGTCCCTTGCCGGAAATTCGTGTCGCCTTACCATTACCTCAGTAGACGCAAGAGCAGCGCTACCCATTCTTATCAGTGTGTGTATTATTTTCCTGTGTCCAAACAATGGTATGGCTGCCAGTGTTTGGGATTTTTAACGTGCGCACAGATTTTGATGCATGCGATTTCACACGGGGGCTGTACGGACACTAGATGTTGACTCTGGGAGAAAAAATCCCTCGCCGCACCTGGGACTCGAACCCGAGTCAGTATTGCGCCTGGTTTTTCAGTCGGACACTCTACAAACTGAGCTGTCCCCGCTCCCAAAATTGCCACATCTGAAGATGAACTTCTGTCTTCTTTTGGAATCGTCCTTGGGTGGCCCTCTGCGATTGATGGGACGTTAACATCCAAGAAGTGGCTAACTAACTTCCTTTTAAAAGTTACCTACATTATGTGGCATTCCTTCTAGCTTCTAACATCAATACCATTGTAAATGAAGATATCAATATTTTCTATTAAAATTTCAACAAGAAAATTTTGTTAAAAGCTGAACACTCCACCCCCAGAATTAAAGATAAGAAAATAAGTGAACATTCTGGAAATCCACGGTGAACCAAAGTTTGCAAACAAGCGGTATCTCTAAAATAAAGGAGAATTCAAGAAAAGGTTAAAGAGGAAAACTTTGCGAGTATGAAAAGTGCCAAAATATAATGCAACAGAATAATAGCGGAAGCTAGTCCTATGGGACCATATTCTGTAAAAATGAAGTATCTGTCTCTCCTTGTCTTCTTTCTTCCTCTCTGCCATCTTTAACTGAGTTATGTGTCTACCTGAAGAAGACATATTCTGTCCAAACTTCTGTACTTGCTCGCATCTCTTTGATTGTTACTGTTGGTGAGTACTCTGATCTTCTTGGTTTAGTTCAATTCAATCCTACTTGGGTGTCCGTGCCTTTCTTCGGTTTTCATTGTGCAGTGTACAGAGGCAGCGTGCTTACCTTTCACGGCAAGAGCTCATCATATTGCCATAATGATAGACTTTGTCCAGTTCTTGTCGTTCATGGAATAATTATAGGTAGCCTAGCTTCCCTTTAATAAGAAAACTAAAGAGGCTGCCTGCATTAACAGTAATCCAGTGAGTGAGTTATGAAACAAACTTTAATCACTCGTGTTTCCTTGTTCGTGGAGCGTGGTGTTTGAAATCGATGCGTGTTGTCAGAAATGACAAAGGTTTACTGGTGCAGAGGTTAAGTCGGGCTGCATGCTAGCGAAATGCCACAGACGTCAAGCAGTCTTCCAGACCTCTCCCCGCGCTGCAATGCCAAGAACACGTTCAACGAAGGAAATGTAGCTTGGGTCTAGTTCTTGTTCACTGCCAGTAAAGACACCACCTTGCTGCCAGCTCTGTCGACTGGAGAATGGCAGCTGAAAAACATGATTTCCATTTACCACTACCATCGTTCTCCTCCTAATAATGAAGGTTACAACCTCCTAATCAATGGCAAGCTGAAGCCTTATTACGGAGCATGCCTCTGCCATTTTTATATTCGATTTCTCTGAACACTTCAAGCCTAGGCGATTAGACAAGCAGGGCTTCCAAACTGGAACTAGTTCGTGTGAGATAAAAGGACAAAAGAGCACACATAAACTGGGGAAATGCGACGAGCTGAAATAAAATCACTAATTGTCACAGTGCCGCTTTCTCTGTTGCTACAAAGGGAACGTCAAGTCACGGTGTCCTTTCTGTGTTGCTACAATGGAAACGACACAGTGTCCTTTCTCTGCTGCTACAAAGGAAACATCGCGGTGTCCTTTCTGTCTTGCTACAATGGAAACGTCACGGTGTCCTTTCTCTGCTGCTACAAAGGAAACACCACGGTGTTCTTTCTCTGTTGTTACAAAGGGAGCGTCACTGTGACTTTTCTCTGTTGCTGCAAAGGAAACATCTCGGTGTCCTTTCTCTGTTGCCAGAAAGAAAAGGTCTTGTCACGATGTCCTTTCTGTGTTACTACAATGGAATAGTCTTGTTGTCCTTTCTCTGTTGCTACAGAGGAAAGGTCGTATCACTGTGTCCTTTCTCTGTTGCTACAAAGGAAAGGTCTTGTCACTGTGTCCTTTCTCTGTTGCTACAAAGGAAAGGTCTTGTCACGGTGTCCTTTCTCTGTTGGTACAAAGGAAAGGTCTTGTCACGGTGTCCTTTCTCTGTTGCTACAAAGGAAAGGTCTTGTCACGGTGTCCTTTCTCTGTTGCTACAAAGGAAAGGTCTTGTCACGGTGTCCTTTCTCTGTTGCTACAAAGGAAAGGTCTTGTCACGGTGTCCTTTCTCTGTTGCTACAAAGGAAAGGTCTTGTCACGGTGTCCTTTCTCTGTTGGTACAAAGGAAATGTCACAGTGTCCTTTCTCTGTTGCTACAAATGAAATGTCACGGTGTCCTTTCTCCGTTACTACAAAGGAAATGTCACGGTGTCCTTTCTCTGTTGCTACAAAGGAATTGACACGGTGTCCTTTCTCTGTTGCTACAAAGGAAATGCCACGGTGTCCTTTCTCTGTTGCTACAAAGGAAATGTCACGGTGTCCTTTCTCTGTTGCTACAACGGAAATGCCACGGTGTCCTTTCTCTGTTGCTACAAAGGAAATGTCACGGTGTCCTTTCTCTGTTGCTACAAAGGAAATGCCACGGTGTCCTTTCTCTGTTGCTACAAAGGAAATGTTGTCCTTTCTCTGTTGCTACAGAGGAAAGGTCGTATCACTGTGTCCTTACACTGTGTCCTTTCCATGTCACGGTGTCCTTTCTCTGTTGCTACAAAGGAAATGTCACGGTGTCCTTTCTCTGTTGCTACAAAGGAAATGCCACGGTGTCCTTTCTCTACTGCCACAAAGGAAACGTTACGTTTTTGCTTTGGGCTTTGTAACCTATTGTATTTCAGTGACTATGCACGCCGCTACATTTGTGACGAGAGGACTTGGGGGCGTGCCAGGGGGAGAGGGGGCGGGGGGGGGGGGGGGGGGGGGGGGGCTGGGAAGGCAAGAAGGAAGGAAAGGAAAGGGACAAAGAACAGAAAGAAGAGAAATGCAAACATCGACGGCAGCTATGATCCCCATAAAAAAGACTTTTCTTTATCACTCAGCAAGTCACCTTATGTTTCCTACGCAGAGCAAAGTCGGCTCACACAGGCATTGATCTCGCCATCGAATGATAAAATTGTCCGCATCTCTGTGTGTTTTCATTCAAAATCTGCACTAGCAGCCTAAGAATTAATGACTGTATCTTATCTGGCTTTCCATGTTTCGTATTGTTTGACGAAAGGTCAAGGCCTGGAAGACATTGTTGGTTCTCGCCTGTCGGATTAATCAAAGGAGATCCCAACACACGAAAGGTTAAACAGAACGCTGTTCATGATGACAACACACAGTCAAAGGAGCATTGAAAATACAGGTGAATGAATTAGTTTCTGGTGGTTTACTGGGGCACTGAGTGCCTGTACGCAGCCAGTGGGACGGAGGACAGTGAGCTCAATACTGACGTTACCGAAGACAGTGAGCTAAATACTGACGTTACCGAAGACAATGAGCTCAATACTGACGTTAACCGGCAGCCAGTGGGACGGAGGACAATGAGCTAAATACTGACGTTACCGAAGACAGTGAGCTCAATACTGACGTTAACCGGCAGCCAGTGGGATGATGATGATGATGAAGTGATGCTTTATGTCCTCAGATGTCAGTTGACATATTAGGGACAAGTTGTGACCAATGCCGAAGCACGGTGCAATAACTCTTTACGTCCACGGAAACCAGAAGGCTCATTAGGACGGACAGTCCAGGACGTCCACCTCGACTCTCACACAGCTCCTGAACCATGTGCCAGTGGGACGGAGGACAATGAGCTAAATACTGACGTTACCGAAGACAGTGTGCTCAATACTGACGTTACCGAAGACAGTGAGCTCAATACTGACGTTAACCGGCAGACAGTGGGACGGAGGACAGTGAGCTAAATACTGACGTTACCGAAGAAAGTGAGCTAAATACTGACGTTACCGAAGAAAGTGAGCTAAATACTGACGTTAACCAGCACAGCGGCAGCGTGTTGAACAACGACGTCCCAGCGCCTGTTCAACGAATTAATACCTCGCTACGTCGGTCGGTTCGTACATTATTTATGTCATTGTCTGCCTCTCCGATTCAATGTCATCACTTACGTGGGGTGTACCGGCCTTGACCAACTCCTGCTCACAGCGGGAAGTGCTGTGGCCACAACGGGAATGAAGACTCGCACAACCAGACTCCGTCCACTTCACGAGCGGGTCTTTAGGGTGTTGCTCCAAATGCCTGACCGCCTTGCAGAGTGCCCCCGTTCCTAGACCTGCCGGGATGAAGGTGACCGTGGTCTGCCGCTTGCTCACCCTCGTCCAGCTGTGCAGTGTAAGCCTGTCCAGGACTCGGTCCTCTTTGCCTGGACTGGTTCCCATCAACGTTGCCAGCCTGTGGCAGCACTGAGAGAAACGGATGAGCTGTCTAGTCTCAAGGGAAGAAAGGGGCTCTGATAGTCTGGCTTCACGGTTTGGTTAACGTTGTCACCGGTACATGAGTACAGGAGTGCAGTGGTCAGCGTCCTGCGTTTAGACTTATCTCAATGAATAGTCATGGAGTGAGGTCACCAAGGTAACTGAGATCGGACGTAAGGCAGGTGTGTAGGTTACAGTGCAGGTGACAGAATCTCTACATGTTTTCACCATTTTTCACACCCAGCCTCGTTTTCGATCTCGTGATCTAGCTCACGGGGACTGGTTCAGGCCGGCTCAAAACGGGCGTCACTGATCAAACACCATGGAACTAACTTGGCAGCAGCTAGTAAGACAAGAAGTTTATTCTCGCCAATTAAGTAAAAGAGTAGGAAATGTCTCTTGGTGTTTGTTGATTCAGCCATTATCACTGTCACACTCGTACAACAATAAGTCTATTGTCAAAAGCCATCCATAGTGCCAAGTGCTATTACTGAGCACCACGCCCGTTCACATATACACGCCAATCATAAAATAAAATATTGCGACAACAAAACAATGAGAGAGAGAGAGAGAGAGAGAGAGAGAGAGAGAGAGAGAGAGAGAGAGAGAGAGAGAGAGAGAGAGAAGATAAAATAATACTTTATTACACAGGGATAAAGATTTTGTCTGTCCCTGATGACAAACACAGCAACACTCAATACATCAAACAAGAATTCAATTAAATACGCTAGAGAAAAAACGACTTAAAAACAAAACAAAAACTAATTTCTTTCTAAAATATCACATCATACGAACAGAGCAGTAATAAAGCAAAGTAAGGCCAATTCAAAACATTTTTTTAGGAGAGAGAGAGAGAGAGAGAGAGAGAGAGAGAGAGAGAGAGAGAGAACGAACGAACGATTTTTTTTATTAACGAGGGTAATAGAATAAGTACAATACATTTTTTCATCCAGCCCTCAGGCACACACAAAAACACACACACACACACAAAAAACAACAACAACAAAAACAAAAACAACAACAACGAACAATCGAAAACAAAATCATTATAAACTCAAAAAATCATATTAACTAAAATCAAAGAAATAGTGCACATATCCTTAATCAATGTTTGTTGTGATTTTTTCCTTTAAAGTACTGTTTAAATGTTTTTTTTAATGTTTTGTGATCTGACAAAATGTTAATCGATAATGGTAAATTGTTCCATAGGTTTCCCCCGGAATACATCAAGCTACATTTAAATAAATCTAACCTAGGACGGGGTACTACAAGTTTGTGTGTATGTCTGTTCTGATTTGAATGAAAGTTTAATTTTAGATTTGATGGTGCATAACCAGATGCTATTTTATGCATAATAGTGTCTTTATTAAATTCTAATTTTAATTTTAGCGGAAGAACATCTAAAAGTTTATAGTCATGAGCTGTCAAAGATGTGGATTTTAGAAGGGTTAATTTAAGGGCTCGCTTGTGAATACTAACAAGAGGTTTTAATGTGTTTGCACTAGAGTGTTGAAGCATAGTCAATGATTGGTTGGATATGTGCATGAAAAAATAGTTTTCGAGCATGAGCATTTAGAAAATGTTTAATTTTTGCGAGTTGGTATAGCTTTTGAGAAACACGTTTGGTTAGTTCATTTACATGATTTGTTCAAGACAAATTATTATCAATAATACTCATAAAACCTTATGTGTTGCTACTTCGACAATTTTCTCATTTCCAATATAAAGTGGCATGCAAGAAGATATGTTCTGGCGTTTTTGTCTTGTTGTTATGGTCATGTATTTGGTTTTGTACGAGTTTAGCGACATATGATTTAGTTCTGTCCACTGAAGAAGATTATTTATACTTTCCTGTAAGCTAAGCAAAAGATTATTTAGGTTTGAGTGACTAGAATGGATAGTGGTGTCATCAGCAAATAGTTCACATAAAGTTTTTATGAATAAGGACAAGTCGTTTATGTAGAGAGAAAAGAGAAGCGGGCCTAACACTGAACCTTGTGGAATACCGTATTTTACGGGAAGAAAATCGGATTTAATTGTGTTTATACAAACAAACTGTTCTCGATTTGACAAAAATGAAGAAATTAAGTGCAGGGTGTAATTGGATAATCCATAAAGAGCTAATTTCCTCAAAAGTAGATCATGATCAATGACATCAAATGCCTTTGCAAAATCCACAAAAAGTACTCCTGTAAATTCATTGTTGTTTATGTTCTTATAAAAAGTATCTACTAATGTTGTAAGTGCGGTATAGCATGAGTGGTGTTCCCTAAATCCAGATTGGTTGGGGTGTATAAGTTCAGTTGTTTTAAGATAGGATAAAAGGTTAATATGTTTTTCTAGAGGATTTGAAAGAACAGACAGAATTGAGATAGGTCTGTAGTTTGAAGGGTCTTTGTTATGTCCTGATTTGTAAATAGGTATAACCTTAGCTTGTTTGAATGCTTTTGGAAAATAGTTTTTGTCTATGCAAAGATTATATATGTAGGTAACAGTCTCAGTTATGACGTGTGCAGACATTTTAATAATTTTGCCGTCTAGGTCATCCAGACTTCGGGTTCCTGTCTGTTTCAGTTGTAATAGGGCATTGTACACTTCATATATTGCAATTAGTGGAATAGTTAAAGTAGAATTTGATATTTTTGATTCGCAAAAGCGTTTTAAAAAGCTTAAATCATTTAGTTTTGATTTATCGTTGGTAATGATTGTGTGTGCTGGTACATTTGCAAAGTGACTGTTTAGCTTATCGGGGGGTAATTCGTTGACTGTGACTTGAGGTTTTGATGCATCTTTGTTTGTTAGAGTGTTAATGGCCTTGCAAATAGAGCGAGAATAATTTTTTGAGGCGACTAAATTTTGAAAGTATGTTTTTGGGGAAGCCCGTATTAAAGATGTCACTTTGTTCCTCTGCTTTTTAAATTCTTAGTGTTTCATTGCTTTCAGTAGCCTATCTCTTTAATGCATGGCCTCTTCTATCTCCTTTGACAACCGTGGAGGTTTCCTTGTGTACTTAACACGCTTGGTCATAAAAAGAACATGCTTATTATAAACAGAACTAAATGTTTTGTACCAAAACTTAAGAGCTTCATCGGGGTCTGTATACTGGTATACTTGTGAGAGTTGAGAGTGGACCAAGTCAAGCAAAAATGCATCTTTGTCAAAATGAGTAAAACATCGGTACTGTATTTCTTTATGTGCAGCTTTAGGAATTTTGACACCTTTTTTAAACCATGTAATGCAAATAGGTAAATGGTCACTACAACCACACACAGGGGAACATACTTCGGCAATATTTTGTTTGGTAGTAACATAAATATGATCTATCAGAGTTTCAGAATTCGTAGTAATTCGAGTTGGTTTATCTATTAGTTGATGTAAGTTAAAATTTTCGTACAGTTGATTCCATTTAATATGTGGCTTTAGAAGATTGATGTTAAAGTCTCCCTAGTAATATTATTTCTTTTGCCTCTAGACAAACGGCATCCATCATTAAAGTGAATCTATCAAATCAGTCAGAAGGGTTCCTGTAAGCGAATCCCACCAGAATTGGTTTACTTCGCTTTAGACATACCTCTATCCAGATAGATTCAGTATTGTGTTGTTCTAGATGCGAGGCACGCTTTAGGTTAACTGAGTGGGAAAAGTATAACAACAGACCTGTGTCTTTATGGGTTTTGGGGTCTAGGCGCATAACGCTGTAACCAGGCATTGATACGTCAGAATCAGATACATGATTTAATAATCGGGATTCTGCAAAACAAAATACATGAAAGTTTCTTCCAGGATTGAACAGAATTGAGGAGATATCAGTAAGTTTGTTAATGGCATGATTAATGTTTAAGTACCCTATTCTTAGTCCATCCTTAGATGGCCAGGTGTTTATAGTTATAGGCATAGTAACAAAAAAAGAAAAGTAGTGAAACCTAAATTATGTACACTGTGGAGTAAAGTAGAAAAATAAATAACAAAACAACACTTAATTACCGAAGTTAAATAATTAACAATATGACACGCGTAAGAGAGAGAGAGAGGAGGAGAGAGAGAGAGAGAGAGAGAGAGAGAGAGAGAGAGAGAGAGAGAGAGAGAGATCGAACTAGGAACCTTTGTTTTACAAGGATTGTAGTTTAGGTTCAGTCAAGACCTAACACCAAGTTCTTGCTAAGCTACTGATGAATAATAAGGAGAGAGAGAGAGAGAGAGAGAGAGAGAGAGAGAGAGAGAGAGAGAGAGAGCAATCTTCTCCAGACACAGTCTACCAGCAATCTGATTGGGTCCCCAGCCTCTGACGTCAGGACGCGTTAGAGACTGGCCTCAGCTGTGACTGCTTGGCACTGGGCTGTAATGACACTGGGCCCGCTACTGCTGCTGCCGCTTTCCCCTTTAGTAATAATTACTGTTTTAGCACCAGGCCCCGGAACGCTTTATGCGCCTTACTGATGTACACAAAATACGACATGGAGGGAGAGGGGTGGAAGTGGGGCGCTGGAATGGGTGGGCGGGTGGCTGAGGTTCTCAAGGTGCCGAGGCTGGAGGCATCAACGCCAGCCTCTGAGGTCGCCATGGTTACTGAAACAAAGAATAAATAACAATAAAGAATAAATAAATAGTAGTAAGTGACAAATAAAACACACACACACACACACACACACACACACACACACACACACACACACACACACACACACAACACAAACACACACAAGCCAACAAGCGAGTTAAAAAGGTGTATTTCATTTCAAGGGAGACAATTGGTGCTGTTGTCCTAGCATGCCCAAGTTTTTCATATCCGTTGAACGGTAGTGGCAGTTAGCTACTTTGAGAAATACCCACATCTACGTTGTAATACTGTGCTCCACCCACACCCCCTGACAGGTTAGTGTCACGCTATTTGTGTGTCCTACAGCCGATTGTGTCACGACAGGCTCGTGTCACGTTGTCTGACCTGTAGGTAAGCGGTCGTCGAACTCGGTCACGCGAGCAGTTCAAGTTTGTCACGCTCTGTTTTTGTCACGTCCGTTGAGCCGAGCTGGACACGGGGCCGAGGCGAGAGTGCAGGCCGTGTGAGGCACAGCGGGCACCTGCCCCACGGACCGCTCTGTCCGCTGTCTCCCTCTGCAGCCCTCTCCCGCTCTGTCCGCTCTCTCCCTCTGCAGCCCTCTCCCGCTCTGTCCGCTGTCTCCCTCTGCAGCCCTCTCCCGCTCTGTCCGCTCTCTCCCTCTGCAGCCCTCTCCCGCTCTGTCCGCTCTCTCCCTCTGCAGCCCTCTCCCGCTCTGTCCGCTCTCTCCCTCTGCAGCCCTCTCCCGCTCTGTCCGCTCTTTTTGTCCGCTTTTCCCTCCCTCTGCAGCCCTCTCCCGCTCTGTCCGCTCTCTCCCTCTGCAGCCCTCTCCCGCTCTGTCCGCTCTCTCCCTCTGCAGCCCTCTCCCGCTCTGTCCGCTCTCTCCCTCTGCAGCCCTCTCCCGCTCTGTCCGCTCTTTTGGCCCCCCCCGCTTTTCCCTCCCTCTGCAGCCCTCTCCCGCTCTGTCCGCTCTCTCCCTCTGCAGCCCTCTCCCGCTCTGTCCGCTCTCTCCCTCTGCAGCCCTCTCCCGCTCTGTCCGCTCTCTCCCTCTGCAGCCCTCTCCCGCTCTGTCCGCTCTCTCCCTCTGCAGCCCTCTCCCGCTCTGTCCGCTCTTTTCCCTCTTCCCTCTGCAGCCCTCTCCCGCTCTGTCCGCTCTCTCCCTCTGCAGCCCTCTCCCGCTCTGTCCGCTCTCTGTCCGCTCTCTCCCTCTGCAGCCCTCTCCCGCTCTGTCTCGCTCCCCGCTCTCGCTGCCAGGCGCCGCCACGCCGTGCTGCGCTCTCGCTGGCGCGACGCTGGAACTGCAGGACTGTATGTGACAACGCACACGCTGCCACAGGCGGGCTGAGGCTGGGAGTACAGAGCCGGGTTTACCTAGAGCTACGTACACCTTACATCGGGGGCAGCCTGCCGTGTCATCTGTCTCTCCACCGCTCCGCTTCACACACCGGGACCCCCGCCTCCTGCCGGTACAAGTGTACACAGTCTAGGACGGGAGAAGCGGAATCAAGCTGAGCATTGACCAAGTAGGGCCCACTTGTTGCTTGGTGCGTGCAGCTGACCGTCCTCCACGTTTCCACCGGAACACCTTGTCTACAGTGTGCACGTGCTTTGGATGCCGCCAGCTTGCGGATCACACCTACATCAGGCATAAGCACAGACCGTGCGGCTCTGATTGAAGGATTTTTTTCCCTTCTGCTGGAGTATCTGATGTCTTTGTCTTTAGGTCGGCCTTCCGTCCCTGTGTGACGACAGTTAAGGTATGGATCTTGGAGGCGTAGTTCATGCTGCACAGGTTGAAACCAACTGGTTTCCGTCCAAGCTGACTGATGCTGAGCGAGTTTTGACGCATGCTTTCTGTCAACCTGGGTGGATGTTGAACTGGCTGTGAGGAAGAGGGAGGAGGTGTTCTGTGGCCGGTGAGGAGGAGGGAGGAGGTGTTCTGTGGCCGGTGCCTGGCCGCGCTTTCAACTTGTTGCGTCTTCCTCTCGGCCATGGCAGGTGAGTGGGTTTCAGAAGCAAAGACTTGTGATGAATGATGTGTATGCGTGATGACGATTTGTGGAGTATGTCTACGTTGCAACACCATGCTGATTGCGAGTGCAAATGAAGAAAGAGAAGAAGGACCGGTAACGAGTGGGATACCAGAGCGTGTCGGATCAAGGTGGCAGGCTGAGTCTATACCATATAGAGACATGGAAATGAACCGATTCAGTTGGGACCGTCAATGTTGCAGTCACCATCATTTTCCACTATCGATTTTAAGTTTCCGGAAATGTCATCTTTGTTTTTCGTTTGTTTGCTAAGCTGTGTTGTTGTTATTGTTGTATGGTGGTGGTGGTGGTGATGGTGGTGGTGGTGTGGTGTGGTGTGGTGTGTGTGTGTGTGTGTGTGTGTGTGTGTGTGTGTGTGTGTGTGTGTGTGTGACCAGAACGGATGCATAAGTCTGTGGATGACGACTGAGCCTCCTTGGCTGGTCGCAGCAAGGCACCACCTCAAATGCACTGTAAGTGTATTGACCTGGACCACAATTCCCAGCTCTCCATCTACTGACTTAGTTTCAGAAACAACAATGATACTGCAGTCATACTGTAACCACTCAAAAATGTGCCTTCATCTGTAAATATCTCTAAAGTAGTTAATGCTGCAGCGCATTATGCTGCTGGTTGTACCTTTCCTGCTTTACTCAGGTGACGTTGCTGGGCAGACAGCCAGCTCGCTCACAGTGCTGCGAGTCATGTACTGCAGTGACGTTTTCCTGAACACACACACACACACACACACACACACACACACACACACACACACACACTGACACACACACACACACGCACACACACACACACACACACACACACACACCCACACAAACACACACCACACACAACACACACACACACACACACACACACACACACACACACACACACACACACACACACACACACACACACACACACACACACAACACACACACACACACACACACACACACACACACCACACACACCACACCACACCCACACACCACACACACACACACACACACACACACACACACACACACACACACACACACCACAACACAACACACACACACACCACACCACCCCACACACACACACCACACACACCACACACACACACACACACACACACACACACACACTGACACGCACAACACACACACACACACACACACACACACACACACACACACACACACACACACACACACACACACACCACACACACAACACACCACACACACACACAACACACACACTCACACACACACACACACCACACACACACCACACACACACACACACACACACACACACACCACACACCACCACCACCACCACCACCACACCACACACACACACACACACACACACACACACACACACACACACATACACACACCACACCACACACACAGTGAAACAAAACTGACTGCTAGTGTTCTGGAATAAGATCAAAACAC
>JABMCL010002924.1:575000-582500 GCA_018857735.1 Alviniconcha marisindica
ACACACACACACACACACACACACACACACACACACACACACACACACACACACACACACACACACACACACACACACACACACACACACACACAGCAGTTGTTTGCTATGTCTGACACAAGGACGGAGGAGGGTGTAATAAATCTCCGTGTATGTTGATGAACATACGTTGACGGAAAGGAAACGTACTATTTCTGTCCATAGACGGACTGGGCGACGATACCAACATGTCCAAGCCTTATATTCTTGTTTTCTTTTTCTTTTTTCTTTTTTTAAACAAGGGCAATACTGAAGGGTCTCGCTCTTCGAAAATGTGTGTTTGATGTTTGTGTATGTCTGTTTTGTTTTATATTTGTGTATGGATTGATTTTGTGATTGGACTTGAGAGAGGGTTTACATATAATTTTGTGAGGGTTTTTAAATGTGCTTATGACTGTGTTTGATCGTCCTGGGATGACCCTGTGCGTTGATAGGATGGCAGAATCCAGGTGTGAGTGGTGCTGCAGGTGTGGGTGGTGTTGCAGGTGCGGGTGATGTTGCAGGTGATGGTGATGTTTCAGGTGTGGTGATGTTTCAGGTGTGTGTGATGTTTCAGGTGTGGGTAGTGTTGCAAGTGTGGGTGATGCTTCAGGTGTGTGTAGTGTTGCAGGTGTGGGTAATGTTTCAGGTGTGGGTAATGTTTCAGGTGTTGGTGATGTTTCAGGTGTGGGTGATGTTTCAGGTGTGGGCGGTGCTTCAGGTGTGGGTGGTGTTGCTGGTGTGGGTGATGTTTCAGGTGTGGGTTGTGTTGCAGGTGTTGGTGATGTTTCAGGTGTGGGTGATGTTGCAGGTGTGGGTGGTATTTCAGGTGTGGGTAGTGTTGCAGGTGTGGGTGTTATTTCAGGTGTGGGTGATGTTGCAGGTGTGGGTGGTATTTCAGGTGTGGGTGGTGTTGCAGGTGTGGGTGACGTTGCAGGTATGGGTGGCGTTGCAGGTGTGGGTGGTGTTGCAGGTGTGGGTGGTGTACCGACGGGTTGCGGGTCGCCGGCGGCGGCGGAGCACACGTACGTGGTGTCGTGGAACAGCTCGTGGACGCGGTACGGCTGCCTGGAGGGCTACCGCCACCAGTCGGGCCACCTCCTGCGTCAGTGTCTCAACGCCTCTTGGACCGGGCTCTCTCCCGTCTGTGCTGTTGACAGTGAGTCCGCACACACACACGCACACGCACGCACGCACGCACACACACACACATGCAACACACACACACATACAACACACACACACACAACACACACACACACACACACACACTTCAAATAAGCCAAGGAGTGTGTAAGGTTCCGGCGTCTCTATGAGACACCTCTGCCAGACAACTTGGGGAAGCACTGCAGAGGATGGCCAGCAGGCAAAACGGAGTCAGAGATCAAGCTTCTCATTCAAGAAAACAGCATACCTCAGGACCTCATAGTGTGTACACTGATGGCTCAGTAGCCATATACCAGTCAGCGTGGGGCTTCACTGCCAAGCAAGATGCGACCGCCATCCATGAAAACAGTGCAGCCTCTACGGTCTCAACCTCCAGTTTGACAATGGAGGTGGAAGCAGTCACCCACGCCCTCCGCTGGATTGCCTCAAGAGATGACAGTCAGACCACACATACCATCGTCCTCACAGACTCAGTGAGCTCGCTACAAAAAGTGAAAAGTGAAATGGGAAGCCCAGACTCTGACTTGTAGGTGTACCGCCCTGGACATGCCGGAGTGAAGGGAAATGACCGAGCAGGCAGACTGGCAGGCAAAGCAACCATCACAAGCGGCTTGAATCTCGGAAGATCTGAAGTGCTGAGGAGTTTGAGACACTACCTGCGGGCACAGAACACACCATCGATTTCTTGGGGGAGAGAGGTGTGGAAAGAGGCTCAACGATTTTCCTTGAAAGGACGAGAGAAGGCCATCGTCATTTAGAGTAACTTCTGAGAGACGGGGTCGAGCGCATATGGCTTTTTCCGATCGCATAGATATCGTCTTAAACTGAACTGAACCGATCCAGGTTTGCATTGTCGTTTGATTTCATGCGCCTTTCCTGTGGTGCGGTACATGCGCCTTTCCTGTGGTGCGGTACATGCGCCTTTCCTGTGGTGCGGTACATGCGCCTTTCCTGTGGTGCGGTACATGCGACTTTTCTCCAGTGAGGCGAGAGGACTGGCAGTGTACGACTGAACGTTATAGCGGTGACAGAGCTGGCTAAAAAAAATATATAAAAAAAAAACCCACCTTCGTCTGGCGCAAAAACACATCACAAGTTGTTGTAGAGTGACGGGCAGTTTTTGCGTGTGTTATATTTCATTTATCCCTTGCGAGAAATTGAGGTCGCCTAACCTGGGTAAGGCTGCATACACCAGCCGCACGAGCAGCGCTACCCATTCCTACGAGTTCGTGCAGTATTTTCGTGTGTCCAAACGAAGGTATGGCTGCCAGTGTTTGGGATTTTTAACGTGCGCACACAATGTTGATGCATGCGATTGCACACGGGGCTGTGTGAACACCGTAAGAAAATCCGCACTGAAAGTTGACCCTGGGAGAAAAATCCCTTGCCGCACCGGGGACTCGAACCCGTCAGTATTGCGCCTGGCTTTTCGGCGGGACGCTGCGGCGAGGGAGCAGACGACAGCGCTGGGTGGCGAGGGAGCAGTGGACAGCGGTGCGTGGCTGTCAGCAGAAGGTGATGCATTATTAAGCAGGCTTCGTGTCAATTAAACAGCGCTGGCGCTCCAAGGGCCTCTCCTCCTGTCCGTCAGCAGGCCGGCGTCCCCACGGCGGCGTCTGGTGACTGACACAGTGACTCCCGTCACAGCAAAACACATGGCCGGTCAGGTTGGCATCACGGTGGTTGTCTGGTGACTGACACAGTGACTCCCGTCACAGCAAAACACATGGCCGGTCAGGTTGGCATCACGGTGGTTGTCTGGTGACTGACACAGTGACTCCCGTCACAGCAAAACACATGGCCGGTCAGGTTGGCATCACGGTGGTTGTCGGGGAGCCCGTCTGACCCCCGGGGTGGGGCCCCTTTCCAAATAGGGGCCGGGGGTTAAAGGGGTTGGGAATTGTGGGTTTGGGGGGAATGTGGCTGGTGCAGATGTGAGAGTGCTACAACTGCCTAGATACAACTTGGACACTGTGGAAATTGCTAGGGGAGTACAGTTTTGTGATGGTGCTTTGAGTTCCTTGAGTTACAAAGGAAAACCTCCCCCAACGGACAAAGGAAAAACGTTCCGCTCTGGAAAAAAACAAAAAACAAACAAACAAACAAAAACAACAACATTTCTTTAACCTGTATAAATCTGATTAACTCATTCCTTTCGATATATATATATACATATATATATATAATTATTGTTGAGCACCAACAATATATTATATATATAATTATTGTTGAGCACAAAAACTGCTCGTTAGCTGACAGTTTTGGACCCTATAGCGTAACTAAATACGGCAGTGGTTGAAGGAAGGATGTTGTAAGCCAGTGCTTGGAGTGTGGCTCGGAGTGTGTGGCAACCTGTCAGCCCCAGATGACGTCAGTGACACGTGGGGCCCATCATGTGCCCATCTCGTGCTCATCTCGGGCCCATCTCGTGCCCATCTCGTGCCCATATCGTGCCCATCTCAGGCCCATCTCGGGCCCATCTCGGTCCCATCTCGTGCCCATCTCGTGCCCATCTCGGGCCCCTCGCGGTTCAGCAGCGCGGCGACGACCCTCGCAGGTCGATGGGGTGGGGAGAGACTTTGCTGCTTAACGTCCACGGAGGCGAGCAGGTCGATGGGGTGGGGAGAGACTTTGCTGCTTAACGTCCACGGAGGCGAGCAGGTCGATGGGGTGGGGAGAGACTTTGCTGCTTAACGTCCACGGAGGCGAGCAGGTCGATGGGTGGGAGAGACTTTGCTGCTAACGTCCACGGAGGCAGCAGGTATGGGGTGGAGAGACTTTGCTGCTAACGTCACGGAGGCGAGCAGGTCGATGGGGTGGGGAGAGACTTTGCTGCTTAACGTCCACGGAGGCGAGCAGGTCGATGGGGTGGGGAGAGACTTTGCTGCTTAACGTCCACGGAGGCGAGCAGGTCGATGGGGTGGGGAGAGACTTTGCTGCTTAACGTCCACGGAGGCGAGCAGGCCTATTAGGGACGGGGACGAGTGGGAAAAGTGGGACAGAAGAGTGAAACCTCGAGACAGGCACCAACCCGGAAGACCGAGGCTGCCGTGGACCGCCGCCAGAACAACAGAATGTTAAGGCAGCGTCCGCCAGGCATTGCGCAGCGACCACCGCACCACGCAATTGCTGTCCCAACTGCTACGCAGAACAGAGTCACAAAAACAATGTCCGTAGCTCCGCCGTTGGGAAACAACCGAAGCAAAAGAAGTCCAACTCTCAACTCCACCTTCCTGCTCTTGATCTCTTCCGGGCTAACTTCTTCGTGAGAGTCCAGCTCACCCCCCTCTTGATCTCGCCTGGACTCTGCTGTAAAATGATGGGGTCCCAGCCGTGGACCTAGACATACATAGATAGGTCCATAGTCCCAGCGGTGCAGTGTCCGCAGTGTCGCTTGTCACGGAGGCCACAGAGCACAGTAACTGGTGCAGGGATAATTCCTTTGACTTGAATGTAAAAAAACAGAGAAAGGAAATGCTGATTAATTTCAGAAAAGCTCCAACTGTCATTCCACATCTGTTTATTGATGGCGTGAAAGTTGAAAGAGTGACTGAGTACAGATATCTAGGAACAGTCTTAGACAACAAGCTGAATTTTAACAAAAACACTGACGTTATTCACAAAAGATGTTAGTCAAGAATATTTTGCCTTCAAAAGCTAAGATCTCTTAATGTCAGTGATGCTGTTTTACGCACTTTCTACCGGAGTTGTATTGAATCAGTTTTAACATTTTTGTTCCTGTGCTGGTTTGGTGGCTTGAATGTGAAAAGCAAAAATGTCCGGAATAAAGTGGTGAATGTATGTGGCAAGGTTGTGGGTGAAAGACAAGAACAATTGGTTTAAACAAAATTTTATTCATTCATCGTAATCATAAGCTCAACAAATAAGTACAGGAAACACAAAAGCAGTATGCTTATTTGAGTGTTACCTATAGATAAAATGATAATCACACAGACATTTACGATGGCAAGATGGCAAATTGTTGTCAAAACGTCAGAGGCAACAAAACCAACAAAGACCAAAATGACAACATAAAACAAACAAAACAAAAAACAAAACAACAACAACAAAACGGGGGAGGGGGTGGGGGTTAAAAAAGCAAATAACTAACCGAATGGTCTAGTAATGTTGTCATAATTATTGATCTGAGAGAGAGAGAGGGAGAGGATTAAAACGTGTACTTCTTCGCTTGTATCATAAACAAATTTTGGCAGACTTTTACAGATTTACAAGCGGTCGGTTTGGCGCAAAAAGTCGTGGACTATAGCAAATATTTTCTTATTAGTTTCTAAATGTAACTGGTCGTTTCCAAACAGAAGTGTGTTGATATTTCTTTCATTCTCATCTAGTTTATTAATGGTTTTATTTCTAATACTATTATAAAGGGGACAATGTAGTAAGAAATGCTCTGATGTTTCTGCTGTATATCCGCATGA
Organism: Alviniconcha marisindica; assembly: GCA_018857735.1. Lineage (NCBI taxonomy): Eukaryota > Metazoa > Mollusca > Gastropoda > Provannidae > Alviniconcha > Alviniconcha marisindica. Next base: position 580,622 of record JABMCL010002924.1, read on the forward strand.
ACATATAGGGTCTTCTAACAGGTGGCGTCTGAATAAGTCATAATTTAAATCGCTAATAGCAAGTCGAAGTCTACAATGCTTAACTTGTTCCTTTCTAGAACCAAAATAATAATATATAGGAACCACAGTGTCATTCGTTGACAAATATTTTTTCAGCAGACTAATTGAAGGATTTGTTTGTATAGTTTGAGGTAATGTGTTGGAACACATTACCTCAAACTATACAAAAAAAATCCTTCAATTAGTCTGCTGAAAAAATATTTGTCAACGAATGACACTGTGGTTCCTATATATTATTATTTTGGTTCTAGTTCAGTTGGGTAGTTGACGGAATGAATGAATTTGCATATAGTTCTGTTTTGTGAGCGGGAATGACTCTTTCGTGTGGTCGTCTGCGATGATACGGGTTTGTTGTTGAAACTAGAGGTGGTACTAAGTTCGATAGGTATCCGGGGCATAGGTAATTAATCATTTTGTGAAACATTAATAGCTTGTGACGTTTTCGTCTTTCTTTTAGTGTGCAAAATCCAGATTCTTTATACAACTTTTCGTGGCTTGTTCCTCTAACAGCTCCTAAAATAATTCTTATAGCTTCCAAATGCAGGTTTTCGAGCATGTTTGAAAGTGTTCCAGTACAATTATCCCAAACAATGTCGGCGTAGTCAAACTGTGGCAATATAAAGGATTTGTACATAGTATCCAAGGCTTTTCTGCATAACTTGTACTTAAAAGAACGTAAACATGAAATAAGAAGGGACAAGAACAATTAAGTCAGTTGTATGAACGACGTGTGGTACGGAAGGCTAGGGTGACTGTAGATGACAACAGCCATGTCCTTGCTAAATGATACGAGCTTCTTCCATCTGATAGACGATTTCGGGTACCGAACAAAACAAAGTTCTGTTCTGCAGTCAATATCGTTTCTGAACCGATAAACCAGTTCACACGTCAGAGCAGTGTGTGTGTGTGTGTGTGTGTGTGTGTGTGTGTGTGTGTGTGTGTGTGTGTGTGTGTGTGTGTGTGTGTGTGTGTGTGTTTGTGTAAATTACGTAAATTACTAGTTTGTTTAATATGTAACTGTATAATTTTCAATAACTGTTCTTTGAGTTCTAAAATATACAATATGTGTTACTGTGTACTTTGATGCGGTTAATGTTCAGCCAGGTTTAATATCTCGAATGAGATAATAAAGTAACGTTGAATCTTGAATGGTTTGTCACCGATGCCATAGAACATCGCTTGTCACGAATGCCATAGACATCGCTTGTCACGAATGCCATAGACATCGCTTGTCACGAATGCCATAGAACATCACTTGTCACGAATGCCATAGACATTGCTTGTCACGAATGCCATACAACATCGCTTGTCACGAATGCCATAGAACATCCCTTGTCACGAATACCATAGACATCGCTCTTTTTGTCACGAATGCCATAGACATCGCTTGTGACGAATGCCATAGACATCGCTCTTTTTGTCACGAATGCCATAGACATCGCCTGTGACGAATGCCATAGACATCGCTTGTCACGAATGCTATGGAGCAGGTAGGGGGCGCAGCGAGCAGCGCCGTACACTCACATGGACAACCAGCACTAGCGTGCCAGGAACTAATCTTCACACTGCATACGTACCACTGCCAGGCAGCCCCACAGAATCGTCTGCCACGGCTTCATTTGGGAAATCAGTCCTTCTTGAAAAGTCACGAAAGACTCCGTTCTTCTGCCGGCTCCCGTACGTGCATAGACGTGATTCAGCGATCCGTTTGAAAAGGTCATGAAAATGTTAAAGCAGCAACGTAATCAGGCGTTGGAGTCAGATGTAAAAGATCATCAATCTCAATCCTTCAGGGGAACAATTGGTACCGGATGTTATA
>JABMCL010002924.1:587500-596193 GCA_018857735.1 Alviniconcha marisindica
TGCAGTGAACCGTGTTGGTGTACTGCTGTAACAGTTCTCAGTTTGCAGTGAACCGTGTTGGTGTACTCCTGTAACAGTTCTCAGTTTGCAGTGAACCGTGTTGGTGTACTGCTGTAACAGTTCTCAGTTTGCAGTGAACCGTGTTGGTGTACTGCTGTAACAGTTCTCAGTTTGCAGTGAACCGTGTTGGTGTACTCCTGTAACAGTTCTCAGTTTGCAGTGAACCGTGTTGGTGTACTCCTGTAACAGTTCTCAGTTTGCAGTGAACCGTGTTGGTGTACTCCTGTAACAGTTCTCAGTTTGCAGTGAACCGTGTTGGTGTATCCTTTTACTAGTAGTCAGTGTGCAGTGAACCGTGTTGCTGTAATCCATTACTAGTACTCGGTGTGCACGGAACCGTGTCGGTGTTGTGCAGGTTCGTGACGGACAAGATGAAGACGACGAACGGGGAGGATACCGAGGCGGCGACACTGTCAGGAACTGGGGAGGCAACGGCCGGCAACGCTGGCAACAACGGGGGCCCGGTGACGGGGGCGGGGGCCGGCAACAAGGGAGGCAACGCGGCCCCCCAGCCCCCCGCCTCCCCCAGCCAGGCGGAGCACCAGGCGGCCAGGGCGCGCATGTCGGCCGTGCTGCGCCTGTGGACGGGCCGCGGACCCTCCGTGCGCGCCAAGTCGCTGGACATCACCGACGATTGTCCGCCGCAGCAACACTTCCGCCACAAGCGGAACTCGCTCTCCACCGTCAGCACCTCGGCCATCCAGGCCGCCGCTACCACGGCCGCCACGGCCGCCGCCGCCGCCACCGCCTCCTGCGGCTCCTACGACGGGGGCGTGGACAGTGAGGGCGGGTGGGGCGCGGGCGACAGGGGCGACAGGGGCGACAGGGGCGGGGCGCGGGGCAGGGGGCCGCTGAGGCCGTCGGTCAGTGCGGACAACGCGCTGCTGGGCCCCGCCTCGCCAGCCTCCTTCCGCCTGCCGCACATCAGCTCCGCCCGCTACGTGCAGCTCGCCGCCTCCATACCGGAAGACACGGACGAAACCGAAGACGGCGCATGCGTGGGAGGAAAGTTCAAAGTCACCGAAAGAAAGAGGGTGATGACGAGTAGCAGCTTGCCTTCCTCTTGGGGCGAGGTCAAGGTCTTGCATATACCTCCGCCTGCCGACATTCCCAAGGTCGCGCCCTTGACGCAAGAAAATGTCGCGGCCTTGTCGGGCGGCGTCGTTACTACCTTGAAGTCCATAGGCAGTGACACGACCGATTCGACCCAAAGAAGGGTAGAGAGTTCCAGTGGCAGAAACTCTTTGACTTTGACAGAGAGCTTAATGGTGAGTGGCGGTGCAGACTCATTGCTGCTTCCTCCTAAAGCGCCGCTTCTGCAGCGCCAGCTGTCCCAAGACATCGACGACTATTACGATCACAGACTGTCCAGGACCTCCAGTCTGGCGACAGACGACTCGGACAGAGTGGTGGACGGGCCCACCAGAGCGGACATCCACTAGTGTCACACCCTTCTGATGTCCAACAGAATGGTGGACTAACCCACCAGAGCGAAAATCCACTAGCGTCACACCCTTTCTGGTGTCAGTGGTGGACGAGCTCACCAGAACGAGCATCCACTAGCGTCACACCCTTGTGGTGTCAACCAGAGTGGGGGATGTCAAAGGTGTTCCGTTACGTATAGATCCGTTCACGCTAGTCACCTTGCTCAATTTCGGCAGTTTTGTTTGTTTCCATTTTCTGAGGTCTTTCTGCATCATGTCTCTGGAGATCGAACAGCATGGGTTCTGGCGGCAAGGTCTTGTGGGAGAGAATGGAGAGAACTGTGTTTGAAACATCTTTGTATCCTGTCCTGTCCCATCAGGTAGGATGTGTCCTGTCCCATCAGGTAGGATGTGTCCTGTCCCATCAGGTAGGATGTGTCCAGTCACATGAGGTAGGATGTGTCCAGTTACACCAGGTAGGATGTGACCAGTCACAGCAGGTAGGATGTGTCCAGTTACACCAGGTAGGATGTGTCCAGTCACATGAGGTAGGATGTGGCCAGTCACAGCAGGTAGGATGCGTCCAGTTACATCAGGTAGGATGTGTCCAGTTACATCAGGTAGGATGTGTCCAGTTACATCAGGTAGGATGTGTCCTGTCACATCAGGTAGGATGTGTCCTGTCACATCAGGTAGGATGTGTCCAGTTACATCAGGTAGGATGTGTCCAGTTATATCAGGTAGGATGTGTCCAGTTACATCAGGTAGGATGTGTCCAGTTACATCAGGTAGGATGTGTCCTGTCACATCAAGTAGGATGTGTCCAGTTATATCAGGTAGGATGTGTCCTGTCACTTCAGGTAGGATGTGTCCAGTTACATCAGGTAAGATGTGTCCAGTTACATCAGGTAGGATGTGTCCAGTTATATCAGGTAGGATGTGTCCAGTTACATCAGGTAGGATGTGCCCAGTTACATCAGGTAGGATGTGTCCAGTTATATCAGGTAGGATGTGTCCAGTTACATCAGGTAGGATGTGCCCAGTTACATCAGGTAGGATGTGTCCAGTTACATCAGGTAGGATGTGTCCAGTTACATCAGGTAGGATGTGCCCAGTTACATCAGGTAGGATGTGTCCAGTTATATCAGGTAGGATGTGCCCAGTTACATCAGGTAGGATGTGTCCTGTCACATCAGGTAGGATGTGTCCTGTCACATCAGGTAGGATGTGTCCTGTTACATCAGGTAGGATGTGTCCAGTTACACCAGGTAGGATGTGTCCTGTCACATCAGGTAGGATGGAGCAAATAGCACCATTTCTCCTCAACTGTCACTGGAACCAACAGGATAAGTACCGTCACAAGTGAAGGCCTCAATTGGTGATACAGGTAGTGAAGAGCTGTTGATGCAGGTTGTTGTTGATACAGGATGTGAAGAGTTGTTGATACAGGATGTGAAGAGTTGTTGATACAGGTAGTAAAGAGTTGTTGATACAGGTAGTGAAGAGTTGTTGATACAGGATGTGAAGAGTTGTTGATACAGGATGTGAAGAGTTGTTGATACTGGTAGTAAAGAGTTGTTGATACAGGTAGTGAAGAGTTGTTGATACAGGATGTGAAGAGTTGTTGATACAGGATGTGAAGAGTTGTTGATACAGGTAGTGAAGTGTTGTTGATACAGGTAGTGAAGAGTTGTTGATACAGGATGTGAAGAGTTGTTGATACAGGTAGTGAAGTATTGTTGATACAGGTAGTGAAGAGTTGTTGATACAGGATGTTGTTGACACAGGATGTGAAGAGTTGTTGATACAGGTAGTGAAGTGTTGTTGATACAGGATGTGAAGAGTTGTTGATACAGGTAGTGAAGAGTTGTGGATACAGGTAGTGAAGAGTTGTCGATAGAGGTAGTTGCTGTACCTAATGCTGGGTGGCTGCAGCTAAAACAGTTTACGTTTCCCCACTCCTATCTCAGTAGAAAATGATAGTCTAACCGTTACTAAACAGACGCTGATATTTACCGTGGAATGTTTTCGTTTGCTGTTCTTGTGATTTATATCGTTGATTCCTAACGGCTGTGGAATAAATCTTTCATCTAGTAAGTATGGTTTATGTTCGTCTGAGATGATTATTTCAAATACTTTAATGGTTTAAAAAGCGTGGGAGCTTTGCCCCAAATAATATGAGCATTTTGTTCCACAAAGATGACTGACCAAGATTACATGTTTTCATGATGTTTGCAATGTACGGCTCAAACCTGTCGGTCGTTGCCTGGGGTACATAGCTAATCTGAGGAATCAACGTGAACGCGTGAAACTCACGGGCGGATATGTGACGACATCGCGGCGACGTTTGCCGGCGTTTTCTGCCCATGGTTAAAATCGCCACAGTTACTGAGATGTGGCCTTCGGGCAGGTAAAGCATACACGACAAAGTGGACATTTTCAATGGAACCCAAGGTTCCACTCTCTGTAACCAGAATTGTGGGACGAGCTGGTGACGGGTTGTGTAACCAAAACCATTTTTTAATGGAACGGTTTTCGAACCATTTTACCGTCTATTTACCCCCCCCCCCCCCCCCCCCCACACATACTGTTTCAGGACGCAGTTTTTCCAGGGCCGGTTGAACCCATCACGTGGCCGGGCATGATACTGGCTTCGTACGCGTCATCTTGTCCAGTTACATGTAACACGGCTGTAACATTTTGTGTCTGGTCATTCAGTAAAAGGAATGAACATGTATATACATTCACATGAATTCACTGGCAAGGTTGTTGTTTTTCTGTTAAAAAAACTACAACAAAAAACCACTATCTCCAACTCCCAATCCCCACTTCTGTGCCCTGCCCCCCCCCCCTTCCCCGCCCCTCCCCATTCCTCCCCCCCCCCCCCCCCCCACGTCCCCCCACCCCCTCCGACACATTATGCACCCACTGACCTGTCGCCCCGACAAGAGCCCACATACCGGTCTGCCATGACGACCGTCGCAACCTGTTTCCAGGTATACTCTCCGTTGTAGAGCAGAGTATACTGGTATCTTATTTGTGTGTGATGTGTTTGTCAGTCACAAGTCTTGAATATACAATAACGAACTTGAATTTGCCAAATCAATGTCTTGTGTGCAAACTTAGATGTTGTGAAAAGTATGTGCATGTCTTCCCGAAGGACAGTTATAAAATGTTGATGGACTGAAGATGCTGCCGAAGATTGTTCCGATCAGTTTCCGTGTGTTTATCCCATTGACTGATTTTTTCCTGTGAAATAGTATGTGCGTTCATCATGTTAGACTGATTTTCCCGTGAAACGGCATGTGTTCATCATATCAAACTGATTTTTCTTGTGAAACATTATGTACATATTCATCATGTTAGACTGATTTTCCTGTGAAACGGTATGTGTTGATCATGTTAAACTGATTTTTCTTGTGAAACAATATGTGCATGTTCATCATGTTAGACCGATTTTCCCGTGAAACGGTATGTGTTCATCGTGTTAAAATGATTTTTCTTGTGAAACATATGTGCATGTTCATCATGTTAGACCGATTTTCCTGTGAAACGGTATGTGTTCATCGTGTTAAAATGATTTTTCTTGTGAAACATATGTGCATGTTCATCATGTTAGACCGATTTTTCCCCAGTGAAATAGTGCGTGGTTTGAACACTGGGCTTGATCCATGTGCTTGTCAGCTCCTGACACTTTGAGAATAGCTGGCAGTTTTTACATCCAACTTGCAACTCCATTTCAGTTTTCAATCAATTGTCGCCCCCCCCCCCCCTCCCCCTGCCGCCTCAAAAAAAGAAAAAAATCTTGTTTACTTTTGTTGAGGAATAATTATAAGAGAGGTGTGAGCGCTTCTGTTAGCTGATGGGCATGTTAATTTAAACTTCTCTAAGCTGATGGGCATGTTAATTTAAACTTCTCTAAGCTGATGGGCATGTTAATTTAAACTTCTGTCAGCTGATGGCCATGTTTAAACTGCTGTCAGCTTATGCGCATGTTTAAACTTGGTAGCTGATAGGCATGTTTAAACGTGTCATCTGATGGGCATGTTTAATGTGTCATTTGATGGGCATGTTTAAACGTATCATCTGATGGGCATATTTAAACGTGTCATTTGATGGGTATGTTTAAACGTATCATCTGATTGGCATGTTTAAACGTATCATCTGATGGGTATGTTTAAACGTGTCATTTGATGGGCATGTGGTATTTTTTGATGGGCATGTTTAAACGTATCATCTGATGGGTATGTTTAAACGTGTCATTTGATGGGCATGTTTAAACGTGTCATTTGATGGGCATGTTTAAACGTATCATCTGATGGGTATGTTTAAACGTGTCATCTGATGGGTAAGTTTAAACGTATCATCTGATGGGTATGTTTAAACGTGTCATTTGATGGGTATGTTTAAACGTGTCATTTGATGGGCATGTTTAAACGTGTCAGCTGGTGTCCATGTTCAAGCTATCATTTTCTACAGAAAGCTGTGGCTCACAGAGACCTATGATCAGTTGTGGCGATGCACAGTGCCCACCAGTCAGTCAGTCGCGGTCAGCCTCGTTCTCAACCGCCACATCTCGTGTACCGACTCGTCATTCTGGTGAAAAGAGTTGTTAGCCTACGTCTGAACGACGAGGTTTACGAAAACAGCTGGGCACCACTGTATCTGTCAGTAGGCACCACTGTATTTGTCAGTAGGCACCACTGTATCTGTCAGTAGGCACCACTGTATTTGTCAGTAGGTACCACTGTATTTGTCAGTAGGCACAACTGTATTTGTCAGTAGGTACCACTGTATTTGTCAGTAGGTACCACTGTATTTGTCAGTAGGTACCACTGTATTTGTCAGTAGGCACCACTGTATTTCGTGGTCACGCTGATCACAATGATGACACCAAAACGTACTGACTGGAATAAAATGATGGAAAACTGTGAAATACTCTGTTCATCTGGGTTTCGTCTTCCTTGGATACCATATTCATTTTTTGCCAGCTGAAGCGGAATTTCGTATTGTTGCTTTTATTCTTGCCAGTCGTCTGTACTTTCCCGAAAGTACTTTTGTCTTGAACAATACGTTTGCGAGCCAAAATGCGTGTGTATAATTAAGTAAACGTTCCACCGAAACACGAACAAGCGTATCCAGGCAATAAACCCATAAATTCATGCGATAATTTTTTTTGATGTACTCGGGCATCAATCTTTTTACTTTTCTTTTTTTCGAAGAAAGGCTGACGTATAGTGTCCGTCGCTAGCGACTACATCAAAAATGACCTTCAATTAAAAACAATAAAAAATAAGAACTAACGGGACTGTTTTGGGGGAGCTGGGGGGTTGAAGATGAGTGGTGTTAGGCTTGGGGGCGTGGGACTGAAGCGAGTTTCCTGACCTTTTTTTCAGGCAGGTAACAAACATGATGATTGTAATTTGTATAGAACGACATAAAGATATACAAATAACCCCAGTTTAATTTTTTTGGTTAATTTTCGTAACACCTAAAAATATTTAAGTGTCACCGGGAGAGAGATAACTCCGCCCACTCAGTGACGTTTCGACGAGTCTGTAAAGAGACGGAAGGTATGAGGGTGTCGCCACGAGCGACAGAGTTCCGCCTACTTACGTTAAGATCCGACAAAAGTGAGGCTGGCCCACGCGTTTAAAAGATTTACCGGCTGGCATTTCGGAGTTTTATTTGTCCTACCAGCTATCGCTTCGGCAGAGACAGCAGTTTTCTGTGTCGTTGGTTAGACAGCAAACTTCACGGCTACTTACTGTTACGCGTGCAATGATCGAGAGGCCACGGCACAGGTTGACAGGGAAGATGCCATTAGTAAGTCGTGCGCGTGTCTACCCAGAGCTGTCGTCTGCTAATGACTGACTAGTTAGCCGAGTAAAGGGCGATAGTGACCACTAGCCGTCATCGTAACATTTTCCAAACAGCATTACCTGAACAAGGAGAAGAGTTTCCCTAAAGATTTAGGAGGAAAACTACAATTCTTGAGGTGTTTATCGCAATCAGTGTGAGACTGACACAGCTCCAACAAACAACATCGTGATCGATTTTGTTAAGAAAACTGGTGCCTTCGCAAAGCCGGGTAAGTTTGTCATTGATTCAGAAAATCGATTGCTTTAGAACAAAGTACAGCTATCGCTTACTCTGACCTGATGCCCATGTTTTTTCGCAAAATGTTCCATCAAGCCACGTAATTTGTTCATGGATGACAGAAGGCAAATGATTCCGTGTTGTTGGAGTGTGGAAAGTGAGGTGTGTCTTCTGCGCGTCCTGTTGGGCCAGTCCCGTCTGTCACTTGGTGTGGGCCACACGCTAATGGACTTTTTGTAGTTTCAGTAACTCTTCTTTGAGTTCTAAAATATACAATATGTGTCAAGTTATTGTGTACTGTGATGTGGTTAATGTTCAGCCACGTTTCAATTTCTCGAATGAGATAACAAAGTAATCTTGAATGTGGAATAAGATGAAATCATCGCTATATTGCATTACGACGCTACGGCGCTGTACAAAGTTAGCAAGACCTCGACTGCATATTGCTCATAAAAAATGGCCGTTTCTTTTTTGTATTCCAGGTGAATTTATTTAAATAAAATGGGAGAGGCTTAGTACTAATGTTTGTTTGAAGACGGAGGGCTGTGAAAGTGGTGACCGCCACACACGGTGCAGAAACCCGTCGTTTGTCTCAGCACCGTGGGAGCCGGGCGGGTGATTGCACTGGTGTTCCTTGAAGGTCGGCTGTGGGCATGGAACTGTGTAATGAAACGGAGATTTTGAGTTGTGACCTCTGTTCTGTGTCTAAACTTTTTATTCAGTTGGAAAGTAGGGCACCGCGATGTAGGAATCGTGCTGTGACATTGACAACTTTATTATTGCTGTCAAGCCTGCTGACAACTTTATTATTGCTGTCAAGCCTGCTGACAACTTGATTATTTCTGTCAAGCCAGGAAATCACGCTTTGGCCAACACAAGGTGTTGGTTTTTGGATAGTGTTGGTGCCGCGTGCTTTACGATTGGTCAGCCCAAGTTTCTGTTAAAGAATTGACTTGCTGTAGCACCGTACGTGATACCTGTCTTATTCACAAGTTTTCTGATCACGACACTGAATAAAGACTTGCTTTCAACAACGGCTGAACGAGTCTTCCGGTTTTATGAGCGATACAGCCGGAAAAACAGTCAAGCTAGAAAGCGTGAAGCTACTCA
>JABMCL010001787.1:0-11375 GCA_018857735.1 Alviniconcha marisindica
ATTTTACCGGCAACCGCCCCCCGCGCGGGTTAAGCCGGGAACAACTACCAACCACCGTAACCAAAACCGCCGGACAAAAAAACCATTTTTTTTAAGGAGCCCGCCCTTTTTACAGAAAAACAACCGGGGAACCGGACGGACCCCGGCCGGGGCGGCGGGGGGAGCCCGGGCGAAGGAAAAAGACGGCAGAAAGGGGCAGGGCAGGCAACCACGGCAGAAGGCCGGTTTTTAACCGAAACCAGTTTTGGGGCCCAGTTTTACCGGTGGCGTAAGGGAGGGAACCCCCTGATTTTGTTTTCCCTTTGTACGAAAGGAATTTTAACATAAATTTTGTTTTCCCTTTGTACGAAAGGGTAACATATTATAAAATGTTTTCCCTTTGTACGAAAGGAAAAAATGATTTGATAAAGATATCATTTAGTTACCATGGATAAATGATTATAATTTTGTTTTCCCTTTGTACGAAAGGAAAAACATAATTTTTGTTTTCCCTTTGTACGAAAGGGTAACATATTATGTTTTCCCTTTGTACGAAAGGAAAAAATGATTTGATAAAGATATCAAATTTTTTTTACCATGGATAAATGATTATAAAATGTTTTCCCTTTGTACGAAAGGGTAACATAAAATGTTTTCCCTTTGTACGAAAGGGTAACATATTTTTGTTTTCCCTTTGTACGAAAGGGTAACATAAATTTTGTATCCCTTTGTACGAAAGGAAAAAACATGATTTGATAAAGATATCATTCAGTTACCATTGGGTAAATATTATAATTTTGTTTTCCCTTTGTACGAAAGGGTAACATATTATTTATGTTTTCCCTTTGTACGAAAGGGTAACATAAATTTATGTTTTCCCTTTGTACGAAAGGGTAACATAAATTTATGTTTTCCCTTTGTACGAAAGGAAAAACATAAAAATGTTTTCCCTTTGTACGAAAGGGTAACATATTATAAAATGTTTTCCCTTTGTACGAAAGGAAAAACATAAAATGTTTTCCCTTTGTACGAAAGGGTAACATAAAATGTTTTCCCTTTGTACGAAAGGGTACATAATTATGTTTTCCCTTTGTACGATGGGTAACATAAAAATGTTTTCCCTTTGTACGAAAGGGTAACATATTATAATCATTTATCCCCGTGGGTAAATGATTTTATATCATTCAGTTTTACGGGTGGATAACATAAAAATGTTTTCCCTTTGTACGAAAGGGTAACATAAAAATGTTTTCCCCCCCGGGGGGTTTTAAAAAAATTTTTTAAAATTTTAAAAGGGGAACCCTTTTAAAATTTTAAAAAGGGGAACCCTTTTTAAAAAATTTTTTTTTTTTTTAAAAAAAATTTTTTTTTTTATTGGGGAAAAAGATTTTTTATTTTTTTAAAAAAAAAAATTAAAATTTTTTTTTTTTTTAAAAATTATTAAAAAAATTTTTTTTTAAAAAAAAAAAAATTTTTTTTTTTTTTATGGAAAAAAAAAAAATTTTTTTTTTTTTTATGGAAAAAAAAATTTTTTTTTTTTTTTTTAAAAATTTTTTAAAAAGGGGAACCCTTTTTAAAATTTTAAAAAGGGGAACCCTTTTTAAAAAATTTTTTTTTTTTTTATGATATATAAATTTTTCCCGGGAAAAATTTTTATATATAAATTTTTCCCGGGAAAAAAAAAAAAATTAAAAAAAAAAATTTTTTTTTTTTTTTTCCATGGAAAAAAAAAAATTTTTTTTTTTATGGAAAAAAAAAAAATTTTTTTTTTTTTTATGGAAAAAAAAATTTTTTTTTTTTTTTTTAAAAATTTTTTAAAAAGGGGACCCTTTTTAAAATTTTAAAAGGGGAACCCTTTTAAAATTTTAAAAAATTTTTTTAAAACCCCCCTTTTGGGAAAAAATTTTTTTTAAAAGGGGTTTTTTAAATTTTTTTGGGGTTTTTTTTTTTTTTTCCCCCCCCTTTGGGGGGAAATTTTTTAAAATTTTTTTTCCTTTTTAAAAAAGGGGGATTTTGGGGTTTAAAAAGGGGGGTTTTTTTGGGGGTTGGGGTTTTTTGGGTTTTGGGGGGGTTTTTTTTTGGTTTGGGGTTTTTTTCTTTTTGGGGGAAAAATTTTTTTTTGGGGTTTTTTTTTTTTTGGGGGGGTTTTTTGGGGGGGGTTGGGGGGTTTTTTTTAAAACCCAAAAAGGGGCCCCCAAAAAACCCCCCCCTTCCCCCCTTTTTTTTTTTAAAACCCAAACCCCCCCAAAAAACCCCCCCCCCCCCAAAAAAAAAAAAAAAAGGAAAAAAACCCCCCCCCCCCTTTTTCCCCTTTTCCCCCCCCCCCCCGGGGGGAAAAAAAAAAACACAAAAAAAAAAAAAAAAACCCCCAAAATTTTTTAAACCCCCCCCCCCCCCCCCCCCCCAACCCCAAATTAAAATTTTTTTAAAACCCCCCTTTTAAACCCCCCACCAAAAGGAAAAAAAAAATTTAAAAACCCCAAAACCCCCCAAAAAACAAAAACCCCCCCAAAAAAAAAAAAAAAACAAACAAAAAAGGGGGCCCCCCCAAAAAAAAAACCCCCAAAAGGGGCCCCCAAAAAAAACAAAAACCCCGGGGGGGGGGGGCCAAAAAAAAGAAACCTTTTTTTTGGGGGGGGGGCCCCCCCCCCGGGGGGGGGGCCCCCCCTTTAAAAAAAACCCGGGGGAAAAAAAAAAAAAACCCCCCCCCCCAAAAGGGGAAAACGGGGTTTTTAAAAAAAAGGGGGGGGGGGGGGGAAAAAAAGGGGGAAAGGCCCCCCCAAAAAAAAAAAAAATGGTTTAAAAAAAAGGGAACCGGGGGCGGGGGAAAAAGGGGCACCCCCAAAAAAAAAATTTAAAAAGGAACCGGCAAAACAAAGGGGGGGGGGCCCCCCGGGGAAAAAAAGGAAAAGGTTTTAAAAACCCCGGGGGCCGGGCCCCGGGGAAAAAGGGGGGAAAAAAAAAACAAAAAAAGGGCCCCAAAAAAACCCAAAAACCCCTTTAAAAAAAAAGGGGGGGGGCACCCTTTTTAAAAACCCAAAAGGGGGGGGCCCCGGAAAAAAATTTTAAAAGGGGGTTGGGGGCCCCCCAAAAAAAAGGGGGGGGAAAAAATTTAAAAGGGGTGGGGGAAAAAAATTTAAAGGGGGGGAAAAACCCCAAATTTTAAAGGGGGGGGGGGGAAAACCGGAAAGGGGGGGGGAAACCCAAAAGGGGGGGGGGGTTTCCCCGGGGGGGGGAAATTTTCCCCAAAAAAAAAGGGGTTCGGAAAAAAAGGGGAAAGGGGGGCCCAAAAAAAAGGGGGGGGCCCCCGGGAAAAAAGGGGGGGGGGGAAAGGGGGTTTAAAAAAGGCCCCCAAGGGGCCGGGAAAAGGGAAGGGGGGAAAAAAGGGGGGAAGGGAAGGGGGAAGGGGGAAAAAAAAAACCCCGTTTCCCCAAAAAAAAATTTTTAAAGGGGGGGAAAAAAAGGGGGGCCCCCCCCCCAAAAAAAGGGGGGGGGAAAAAAAAAATTTTTTTCCCCCCTTTTTTAAAAAAAACCAAAAAAAAAAAAAAAGGGGGGGAAAAAAAAAAAAAAAAAAAAAAAAAAAGGGGGGGGGCAGGGGGAAAAATTTTTAAACCCCCAAAAAACCCCCCCCCCCCAAAAAAAAAAAAAAAATTTTTTTTCCCCCCCCCCCCTTTTTAAAAAAAAAAACCCCCCAAAAAAATCCTTCCCCCCCCTTTTTTTCCCCCTAAAGGGGGGCCCCCCCCAAAAAAAAACCCAACCCAAAAAAAAAAACCCCCCCCCTTTTTCCCTTTTTCCCCAAAAAAAACCCCCAAAAAAAAACCCCAAAACCCCCCCCCCAAAAAAAAAGGGGGGAAAAACTTTTTAAAAAAAAAAATTAAAAAAAAACCCCCCCCAAAAAAAAAAAAAAAAACCCCCTTTTTTTTTTTTTTTTTTTTTTAAAACCCCCCCCCCCAAAAAAAACCCCCCCCCCCCCCCCCTTTTTTTTTTGGGGGTTCCCCCCCGGGGGGGAAAAAAAAAAAAAGGGGGGGGGGAAAGGGAAAACCCCCCCCCTTTTTTTTAAAAAAAAAAAAAAAAAAATTTTTTTTGGGGGGGGGGGGAAAAGGGAAAAAAAAAAAAAACAGGGCCGGGGGGGGGGCCCCCCCCCCCAAAAAAACCCCCCCCCCCAAAAAAAACCCCCCCCCCACCCCAAACCCAAAAACCCCCCCCCCCCCAAAAAAAAAAAAAGAAAAACCCCCAAATTTCCTTTAAAAAAAGGGGAAAACCCGGGGGTTTTGGTCCCGGAAAAATTTTTTTTTTTCCCCCCCCCCCCCTTTTTAATGCCCCCCCTTTTTTTTTTCCCCTTTTCCCCCCCCAAGGGAAAACCCCTAAAATTCCCAACCCAAAATTGGGGGGTTTTTTTTTCCCCCAAAAAAACCCCCCAAAAAAAAAAACCCCCCCCAAAAACCCCCCCCCCTTTTTAATAAACCCCCAAACCCCGGGGCCCCCACCAATTTTAAAACCCCCCCCCAAAAAAAAACCCCCCCTTTTAAAAAAACCAAAAATAAATTTTTTTTCCCCCAAACAAATTTTAAAAACCCCCCCAAAAAATTTTTTTTTTTTTCCCCCCCCCTTTAAAAATTTTTCCCCCCCCGGGGGTAACCCAATTTTTTAAAAAACCCCCAAAAAAAAAAAAAACCCGTTATCTTTTTCCCCCCGGCCCCCATTTTGGGGGCCCCCCCCCCTTTTTAAAAAGTTTTTTCCCCTTTTCCCCAAAAAACCAAAAATTTTTTTTTAAAAAAAAAAAATTTAAAATTTTTCCCCGGGAAACCCCCCCTTTTTTTTTTCCCTTTTTTAAAAAAAAAATTTTTTAAAAAAAAAAATTTTTTAAAAAAAAATTTTTGGGGCCCCCCCCCCCCCTTTTTTTTTTAAAAAATTCCCCAAAAAAATTTTTTTAAAAACCCCCCCAAAAAAACAAAACCTTTTTTTTTAAAAAAATTTTAAAAACAAAAAAATTTTTTAAAAAAAAAAAAAGGGGAAAAACCCCCTTTTTTTAAAAAAAAAAAAATTTTTTAAATTTTTTTAAAAAACCCTTTTAACCTTTTTTTTTTAAAAAAAAAAAATTTTTAAAAAAACCTTTTTTTAAAAAAAAAAATTTTTAAAAAAAAAACCCCCCCCCCCCCCCCCCAAAAATTCCCAAAACCCCAAAAAAAAATTTTTAAAATTTTTTTAAACACCCCAAAATTTTTTTTTCCCCCCCAAACCCCCTTTTTTAAAAAAGGGTTTTTTTTCCCAAAACCCCAAAAAAAATTTTTTTTAAAATTCCCGGAAAAACCCCCCCTTTAAAGCCCCTTTTTTCCCCCCTTTTTTTAAAAAATTTTTTAAAAAAACCCCCAAACCCAAAAAAAAAATTTTTTCCCCCCTTTTTAAAAACCCTTTAAAGGGCCCCCAAAAAAAACCCCCTTTTTTAAAAACCCCCCGGGGGGAAAAACCCCCCTTTCCCCCTTTTCCCCCCTTTGGAAAGGGTCCGGCCCAAAAATTTTTTTTTGGGGTTTTTTTAAAAAAAACCCCCCGGGGGGCCCCCCTTTTTTTTTTGGGGGGGGGTGGGGGAAAAAAAAAAGGGGGGGGGGCCTTTTTTTTTTTTCCCCCCAAAGGGGGGTTTTGGGGGGGCCTTTTTTTTGGGGGGGGGGGGTTTTTTTTTTGGGGGGGGATTTCCCGGGGTTTTTTTTTTGGGTTTTTTTTAAAATTTTAAAAAAAAAAATTTTTTTTTTTCCCCTTTCCCTTTTTTTTCAATTTTTTTTCCCCCCCCCAAACCCCCTTTTTTGGTTTTTTTTTTTGGGGAAAAAAGGGGGGGGGGGGTTTTTTTGGGGGTTTTGGGGGGAAAATTTTTTTGGGGAAAAAACCCTTTTGGGGGGCCCCCAAAAGGGGCGGCCCTTGGGGGGGTTTTCCCCAAATCTTTGGGTTTTTTTTCCCAAAAAAAAGGGGGGGGAAAGGGGGTTTGGCCGACCCCAAATTTTCCCCCCCCCCCCCCCGGGGGGGGGGGGAAAAAAAAAAAAAGGGGGGAAAACCCGGGGGAAAAAAAAAAAAAAAAAGCCCCGGGGGCCCCCAAAAAAACCCCCCAAAACCAAAAAAAAAAAACCCCTTTTGGAAACCCCCCAAAAAAAAAAACCCCCCGGAAACCCCCCCCCCTTTTTTTAAAAAAACCCCCCCCAAAACCCCTTTCCCCCCCCCAAAAAAAAAAAAAAACCCCCCCTTTTCCCCCCAAAAACCCCCCCAAAACCCCAAAAACCCCCCCGGCCCCCTTTTCCCCCCCAAAAAAACCCCCCCCCCAAAAACCCCCCAAACCCCAAAACCCCCCCACCCCCTTTTTTAGGGAAAAAACCCCCCCGGGGTTTTTTCCCCAAAACCCCCCCTTTTCCCCCCCCCCCCCCCCCCCCCCCCCCAAAAAAGGGGAAAATTTCCCCCCCCCAAAAAAAACCCTTTTCCCAAAACCCCCCCCCCCCCCAAAAACCCCCCCCAACCCCAAAAAACACCCCCCCGGGGCCCCCTTTTAAAAACCCTTTTTAAACCCCCCCCAAACCCCCCCGGGGGTTTTCCCCCCCCCCCCCTTTAAAATTTTTCCCCCCCCAAAAACCCCCCCCAATTTTCCCCCCCCCCAAAAAATTTTTTTCCCCCCCCAAACCCCCCTTCCCCTTTTTTTCCCCCCCCCCCCCCCATTTTAAACCCCCCCTTCCCCCCTTTCCCCCCCCCCCCCTTTTTTTTCCCCCCCCCACCTTTTCACCTTCCCCCCCTTCCCCAACCCCCCCCCCCCCCCCCTTTCATTTTTCCTTTTGGCCCCACCCCTTTTTTTTTTTTTCCCCCCCTGGTTTTTTTCCCCCCCTTTTTTTTTTGGGGTTTTTCCCCCCCAAAAAAACCCCCCCCCTTTGCCCCTTTTTTTTTCCCCGGGTTTTTTTCCCCCCCCCCCGGGGGTTTTTTAAAAGGGGCTCCCCCTTTTTTGGGGTTTTAACCGGGGAATTTTTTTGGGACAGGGTTTTTTTGGGGGGCCCCTTTTTAAAAATTTTTCCCCCCCCTTTTTTTTTTTCCCCCCGGGGGGTTTTGGGGGGCCCCCACCCCTTTTTTTGGGGGGTTTTCCCCCCCCCCGGGGGGAAAAATTTTTTTCCCCTTTTTTTGGGAAAATTTCCCCCCCCTTTTTTTTTTAAAATTTTTTACAATTTTTTTGTGGGTTTTTTTGGGGGGGGGGGTTTTGGTTTTTTTTTTCCCCCCCGGGGGTTTTCCCCCCCCCTTTTTTATTTGGGGAAAACCCCCCCCCGGTTTTTTTTTCCCCGGGGTTTTGGGGGGGGGTTTTTTGGGAAACCCCCTTTCCCCCCTTTTTTTTAAACCCCAAATTTTTTGCAATTTCCCCCCTTTCCCTTTTTTTTCCTGGTTTTCCCCTTTCCCTTTTTTTTTGGGGGTTTTTTTTTTTTTTTTCCCCCTTTTTTTTTTCCTTTCTCCCCCTTCCCTTTTTCCCCCCTTTCTTTTCCCTTTTTTCCTTTTAAAACCCCCCCCCTTTTTGCCCGGTTTTCCCCTTTTTTTTGGGGGGCCCCCTCCCCCCTTTTTTTTCCCCCCCCCCCCTTTGGGGGGCCCCATTTTGGGGGGGGGCCCCCCCTTTTCCTTCCCTTCCCCAAATTTTAAAAGGCCCAAAGGAAAAAAATTTTTTTTTTTTTTTAAAAAAAATTTAAACCCCCCCCCCCCCTTTTTTTTTTTTTTTCCCCCAATTTCCCCTTTTTTTCTTGGGTTTTCCCCCTAAAAAAAGGGGGGGGTTTTTGGGGGGGAAAAAAACCCCCTTTTTTTTTTTTTTTTTGGGGGGTTTTTCCCCTTTTTTGGGGAAAAAAAACCCCTTTTTTCCCCCCCCTTTCCCCCCTTCCCAAAAATTTTTCCGGTGCCATTTTTTAAAAAAAAAAAAAAAACCCCCCCCGGGTTTTAAACCCCTTTTGGGGCCCCCCCAAAAAAAAAAGGGGGGCCCCCCGGGGGGAAGGGGGGGGGGTTTTTTTTTGGGGGGGGGGGGGGGTTTTTTTTTTTTGGGGGAAAAATTTTTAAAAATTTTTTGGGGGGGGTTAAATTTTTTTTGGGGGGGGTTAAAATTTTTTTTGGGGGTGGTTAAAAATTTTTTTCCCCTTTTTAAAAAATTTTTTTTCCCCTTTTTAAAAATTTTTTTTTCCCCTTTTTAAAAATTTTTTTTCCCCTTTTTAAAAATTTTTTTTTCCCCTTTTTAAAAATTTTTTTTCCCCTTTTTAAAAAATTTTTTTTCCCCTTTTTAAAAAATTTTTTTCCCCTTTTTAAAAAAATTTTTTTTTTTCCCTTTTGTTTAAAAAGGGGGGAATGGGGTTTTTAAAGGGGGAAATTTTTTCAAAATTTTTTTGGGGGGGGTTTTTTCCCCCTTTTTTAAAAGGGGGGGAAAAAATTTTTTTTTTGGGGGGGGGGTTTTAAAAATTTTTCGGGGGGGTTTTTAAAAATTTTTTTTGGGGAAAGGGTTTTCCCCCTTTTTTTTAAAAAACTGGTTTTTTTTTTTTGGGGGGAAAATTTTTTTTAAAAAATTTTGGAAAAAAATTTTTTTTTAATTGGGGGAAAAACTTTTTTTAAGGGGGTTTTAAAAAAATTTTGGGGGGGGGGGGGAAAAAACCTTTTTTTTTCCAAAGGGTTTTTTAAAATTTTGGGGGTTTTTTGGGTTTTTTTTGGGGGGGAAAGGGGGTTTTAAAAAATTTTTTTTGGGGGAAAAAAAAATTTTTTGGGGGAAAAAATTTAACCCAAAAAGGTTTTCGGGGGGAATGAATAAAAAATTTTTAAAGGGGGGTTTCCCCGGGGGGGGGGGGGGAAAAAAAAGGGGGGGGGGGGGGGGAAAAAAGGGGGGGGGAAAAGGGGGGGGTTTTTTTTTTTTTGGGTTTTGGGGGCCCCCCCCGGGGGGGGGGGGGGGTTTTTTGGGGGGGGGTTCCCAAAAAAAAATTTTTGGGGGGGGGGAAGGGAAAAAAATTTGAAGGGGGGGGGTTTTGGGTTTGTGTTGGGGGGTGGGGGGGTTTTTTTGGGGGGGGGGTGGGGGGGGGGGGGGTTTAAAGGGGGGGGGGGGGGGTAGGCCCGGGGGGGGGAAAAAAGGGGGTTTTTTGGTTTTTTGGGGGGTGGGGTGGGTGGTTTTTTTGGGGGGGGGGGGGCCCCCGGAAAAATTTTTCCGGGGGGGGAAAAAAAGGCCCGGGGAAACCCCCCGGAAAAAAAAAGTTCCCCAAAAACCCCCCCCAACCCCAAACCCTTTTTGGGGGGGGGGGGGGTTTTTTTTTTTTTTTTTTTTTTTTTTTTTTTTCCCCCCCCCCCCCCCCCCCCCTTTTTTTTTTTTTTTTTTTTTTTGGGGGTTTTTTTTTCCCCCCCCGGCCCCCCCCCCCCCCCCCCCCCCCCCCCCCCCCCCCCCCCCCCCCCCCCCCCCCCCCCCCCCCCCCCCCCGGGGGGGGGGTTTTTTTTTTGGGGGGAAATTTTTGGGGGGGAAAAAAAAAAAAATTTTTTTTTTTTTTTGGGTTTTTTTTGGGGGTTTTTTAAATTTTTTTTTCCCCCCGGGGGGGGGAAAAAAAAAAAAAAAAGGGGGGGGGGGGGGGGGGGGGGGGGGGTTGGAAGGGGGGAAAAGGGGGGGGTTTTTCCCCGGGGTTTTTTTTTTTTTTTGGGGTTTTTTTTGTTGTTTTGGGGGGTTTTTTGGGGGTTTTTTGGGAAAAAAGGGGGGGGGGGGGGGGGCCCCCCCCTTTTTTTTTGGGGGGGTTTTTTGGGGTTTTTTTTTTGGGGGGGGGTTTTTCCCCCCCGGGGGGTTGTTTGGGGGGGGGAAAAGGGGGGGGGGCAAAAAAAAAGGGGGGGGGGGGGTTTTTTGGGGGTTTTTTGGAAAAAAAGGGGTTTTTTCCCCCCCCCGGGGGGGGGGGGGGGAAAGGGGTTTTTTTTTTTTTTTTTTTTTTAAAAAAGGGGGGGAAAATTTGTTTTAAAAAAAAAGGGGGGTTTGGGGAAATTTTTCCCCCCCCCTTTTTTTTTTTGGGGGGGGGGGGGGGGGGGGGGCCCCCCTTTTTTGCCCCCTTTTTGTTAAAAAAAATTGGGGGAAAAAATGTTGGGAAAAAAACCCCCCAAAAAGGGTTTTTTTAAAAAACCCCCCAAAAAGGGTTTGGGAAAAAACCCCCCAAAAAGGGTTTGGGAAAAAAAACCCCCCAAAAAGGGTTTTTTTAAAAAAACCCCCCAAAAAATTTGGGAAAAAAAATTTTGTTTAAAAAGGGTTTTTTTTAAAAAACCCCCCAAAAAGGGTTTTTTTAAAAAAACCCCCCAAAAAGGGTTTGGGAAAAAACCCCCCAAAAAGGGTTTGGGAAAAAACCCCCCAAAAAGGGTTTTTTTAAAAAAACCCCCCAAAAAGGGTTTTTTTTAAAAAACCCCCCAAAAAGGGTTTGGGAAAAAAACCCCCCAAAAAAGGGGGGCCCCCCCCCCCCCCCCCCCCCCCGGGGGGGGGGGCCCCCCCCCCCCCCCCCCCCCCCCCCCAAAAAAGGGTTTTTCCCCCCCCCCCCCCCAACAAACCCCCCAAAAAAAAAAACCCCCCCCCCCCCCCCCCAGACAGGGCCCCCCCCCTTTTACCCCTTTTTCCCCCCACAAAAAAACCCCCCCCCCCCCCCAAAAATTTTTTTCCCCCCCCCCCCCCTTTTTTTTAAAAAAAAACCCCCCCCCCCTTCCCCCTTTTTTTAAAAAACCCCCCCCCCCCCAAAAAAAAAAAAACCCCCCGGGGAAAAAAAAAAAAAAACCCCCCTTTTCTTTTATCTTACACCCCCAAACCACCACCACCCCGGGCCCCCCCCACTTTTTTTTTTTTTTTTTAAAAAAAAAAAATTTTTTTTTTTTTTTTTGGGGGGGGGGGGGGGGGTTTTTGGGGGGAAAAACAAAAATTTTTTTTTTCCCCCCCCCGGGGGGGGGGGGCGGGGGGGGGGGGGGGGGGGGGGGGGGGGGGGAAAAAAAAAAAAAAAGGGGGGGGGGGAAAAAAATTTTTTTTTTTTTTTTTGGGGGGGGGGGGGGAAAAAAAAAAAAAAAAAAAAAAAAAAAAAAAACCGGGGGGGGGGGGTTTTTTTTTTTTTGGGAAAAAATAGCAACAATGGAAACCCCCAAAACACACAAAGAAACCCCCAAAAACTAAACCCCAAAACCCCCAAAAAACCAAACCAAAAAACCCCCCCCCCCCCCCCCCACAAAAAAAACCCCCCACCAAAAACCCCCCCGGCCGGGGCCCCCCCACCCCCCAAAGTGCGCGCCCGCGAACCAAAACCCCCCAACCCCCCCCCCCAAACCCCCACCCAAAACCCCAAACCCCAAAAACCCTTTTTCCCCCCCCCCGGGGGGCCCCCCCCCAAAGCCCCAAAAACACCCCCCACCTTCAAAGGGGAAAACCC
>JABMCL010003760.1:0-14804 GCA_018857735.1 Alviniconcha marisindica
AGTTGCTCCCCCCTGACAAACTTTTTCACCATTCCACGCAAATTGCCCCCCAAAAACGCGCTCATTCACACCCCAAAACTCTCACACCCCCTTACCTGCTTTCACCTCAAAAAAAAATTTCTCCACTCCCCTTTTTTCATATCGTCCCCCCCTTTCGGAAAATTTTCCCCCCTGGTTTCCACGCACTTAGCTCCCCTCCCCCTTTCTTTTTTTCACTCTTCTTGTTTTTTCATTTGGGCTATTTCACTTTTTCCCCCCCCCCCCCCCCCCCCCCCCCCTTTTTTCCATTTCTAAAAATTTCATTTTTTCCAACAATTTTTCAGGCAGGGAGGGTTTATTTCTGGCTCTTGTCGTCATTTCATTTCTTTTTTTTAAACCGGCGGGCCCCCTAAGCAAGCCCTGATTTTCTTCAACTCAAGTGTGTGCCCCCTGCTTCACCAAGAAGAGTATGGTATGTAGCAGACAGTATTCTCTTGTAGTCATTGAGACTACTACTATGTTTGTGGGACATTTGCCATCACAGGACAGGGTTGGTGCTACCTATTTCATCCGACCAAAACATTTCATGACTGAAATGGACACACTTGACAGGGTTAACCCGAGAAGGAGTGGCTTGAGCTTAGGCTTAGGGTTTGGGGGGGGGGGTAGGGTTAGGTTAGGTTAGGTTTAGGGTTAGGCTTAGGGCTGGGGGGGAGGGTAGGGTTAGGTTAGGGTCAGTTTGACTAGGGACACGTTGAGCATGGCCAAGTGGCCGGGATCAGAAGCTTAGGGTTAGGGTTAGGGTTAGATCGGCCGGGATCAGAAGCTTTTTTTCTTTTTTCTTTTTTTTAAGCTGGATTAGATGATCTGCTCTGAGAAGATATAGCCGCGATCAGATGTGAGGATCAAACATCTAATCTTGCGCCCTCAGTGTCTAATACCGCTGCAGAATAAAGCAGGGAAAAACCCCCCCCCCCGGAAAATTTTAACCCTGACTTCCCGAATCCCCCCAACGTTTAAACCCTAACCAACCCCTAACACATGACCGTGGCCCTAACCAAAATCTGATCCGGCAACGGTCAAAAGTATAACACGGATTACAAGACCATGGCCCTAACCCAAACCCTGCTAACCCTTAAAAACCCCCCACCCCCCCACACACACACACCACACCCCCGCGGGGTGCCCCCCCCCCCCCCCCCACCCTCCCCCCCCCACCTCCCCTCCACCCCCCCCCCCCCACCCCCCCCCACCCCCAAACACAACACCCCCCCCCCCACCCCCCCAAACAAAAACAAAAACAAAAAAACCCCCCAAAAACCCAACCAAACCCCCCCCCCCCAAGCAAAATAAAAAAAAACCCCTTTCCATAAACCCTTTTATTAACCTAAAAAATTTTTTTAAACACTTACTTAACCCTAACTTTTTAAACACTAGCCCTAACCAGGGATCCTCCCCCTAAACCCTAACCCCCAAACCCCTAACCAACCCTCCCCTTACCCTTTTAATCAGGGCAAAATTTCATGACAAAAAGGACAAACTTGAAAGGGGTTTAAAACGGGGAAAGGGGTGGGTTTTGGGGGTTTGGGGGGGCTAGGTTTGGGGTTTGGAAAAATTTTACTAGGGGACACTTTAGAAAGGCAAATTTTCCAGGGTCAGAAGCTTTTTTTTTTCTTGGATTAGGTGATCTGCTCTTAAAGGTATAGCCGGGATCAGATGTGAGGACCAAACATCCAATTTCACCCTCAATATCTAATCCCGCTGCAGAATCAAGCATCACCCGGATTAGATGCATGCCCATGCCCCTTAAACCCCCCCTTTTTCCCTAACCTAACCACACACACACCCCACACACACACACACACACACACACACACACACACACACACACACACCACACACACTCACTCACAACACACACACACAACACACACACACAAACACACACACACACACACCACACACACCACACACCCACACAGTTCAGTGCATTTTGTGAAAATGTAATCAATAGAATGATTAGAAAGATACCAATATGAATGGTATGAATGCAGCTGTCATTATTTACACACTGATGATACTCATTAAAATTACCCTTTCGCTTTTATTTTGTCCAGCAAAAATTGTTTTCCCGAAAAGGGTTTCTCTGTTTTTACTTAAAAGGGACAAACCCGTTTGACTGAAAAAAATGTCGGGATTAAAGTGTTTGGGCACTTCCCGGGCACAGGACAGTTTAGGGTTCTAGGGTTATTAAAAAATTAAAGGGGGGGGGGTTTTTTGTGTTTTTGTGTGTGTGTTTTTTTGTTTTGTGTAATTGTGTGGGGAATTTTTTTTTGTGGGGGTGTTTGTGTTTTGTTTTGTGTAAATGTGTGTGCGTGCGTGCAGTGTGTGTCGTGCGTGCGGGTGTTTGATTGTGTCCGTGTGTTAGTGCGTGTGTTTGTGTGTGTTGGGGCGTGTTTTTTTTGTTTGGGGGTTTTTTGTTTGTGGTTTTGTTTGTTTTGTGTGTGTGTTGGTTTTTGTGTATTGTGTTGGGGTGTTAGGTGTGTGTGTTGTTATGTGTTATTTTGGGGTGTGTGTGGTGTGTGTGTGCGTGTGTTTGTGTGTGTGGGTGTGTGTGTGTGTGTGTGTGTGTGTGTGTGTGTGTGTGTTTTGGGGTGTGTGTGTGTGTGTGGTTGTGGTTGTGTGTGTGGTGTGTGTGTGTGTGTTTGGGGCTTTCTTAAATTTGGCATGTGGGGGGTGCGTATGCTTGTGTGTGTGTGTTTTGTGTGTGTGTATGTGTGTTGTATGTTTGTTGTGTGTGTGTGCATGCAAGTGTGTGCCCGGGGTGCATTTGTGCATATGTGCATGTGTATACGAGGGGGTGCGGTTGTGTTTGTGTGTGTGTGGGGTGTGTGTGTGGTGTGTTTGTGTGGGTGTGTGTGGGGGTGTGTGTGTGTTAGAGTGTTTTGTGTGTGTGTGTTTGGGGTGTGTGTGTGTGTTGTGTTTGTGTGTGTGTGAGTGTTTGTGTGTGTTTTGTGTGTGTGTGTGTGTGTGGGTTTGTGTGGGGTGTGTGTGTGGGGTGAAAACCCCCACCCCACCCCCCACCCCCGACCCCTTTAACATATACATTAAAATTTCACTTTCCCTTTCCCTCCCGAAAATAAATTTGACAAAGAAATATCCGTTGCCGGGGTCGATTTCTTTGACAAAAAGTGTCCCACAAAACTAAATTTTGGAACAGTTGATGATTATACCTAAAGTCTCCCTTTTAAAAAAAAAACCCAAAAAACCAAAAAAAAAAGAGTTGCATTGAAAAAAAGAGGTGGGACTTTTTTTCAGCCCTTCTGCGTCAAAATGTACAGTATTAAAGCCGGGGTTTTTAAATTTTTTGTTTTGTTTATAAAAAGCAGGTTTGGGGGTTTTTAAAAACCTTTTAAAATTCCCCAAAATCTAATCTCGGCAACAAATTCACTGTAAGATTTATTGCATTCATATTTAATCAAATAAAAGGAGCTGAGATCTTCGCTTTTGGCAGTTTGCGTCAAACTGTACAGTACTTCAGACATACAAAGTGTGAGTGATATTGTTTCACTCCTTCAGGGTTACACTGAAACACACTCACGCACAAAGCACGCGCCCCCCACACACACACCCCCACACACACACACACACACAAACACCACCCCACACACGCACTACCAGATATATCACACCGAACGCACACTCAAACAAATCCACCACACACACACACCCCACACCCCACACCCACACACACACAAAACACGCACGCACCACGCAAGCACCCCACCCCCACGCACGCACGCAAGTAACACGCACGCACGCACGCACGCCCCCACAACCACCAAAGTTACGTTTCCCCACACACACACACACAACACACACACACACACACACACACACACACACACACACACACACACACACCCCCGCCCCCCCATTTACGCACTTGATGCCACTGACACCACGCACAGGCTGGGAGCGGGACAAAGAGTCCTCATCGCCCTCACTCACCGCCCAGACAGACAACAGTGACTTCATCGTGTTGAATGATGGATCTTTCACCCGCATACCTGACCCTTCGGATCAGAGGCCGTCGGCTATTGACCAGACCCTCGTGACTCCCGACACGGCCAGTGGTGTGAAGTGGGAAGTAGGAGCGGATTCATTGTCGTCCGACCACCTGCCCATCACGGTCAGCTTCGTTTTCTCAACAGAGAAGGAGACTCCTGTTACCACCAGTAAGTTCAGCTACGACTTGGCCAACTGGGACTTGTTCAGGAGTCTTCTGGGAGCTGCAGAGATCAACGTAGGCAAGGCTGACCTCGATGAAGTGAACCGACGATTAGTTCCTCCATTGTTGAAGCTGCCAGGGAAGCTATACCGATGACCATTGGTGGGCTATCACGGTCGAATAGCAACCCTTGGCGGAGCAAAGAATGCGAGGAGGCGGTCAGAGTCAAACGGATAATGTATAAACTCTACTCCAAAGACCAGAACGCTGAGACTCGCGAAAGAATGAAAGCAGCCAACCGAGACTGCAACAAGATCATAGCACAGGCCAAGAAGGATCATTGGATAGCCTTCTCGGATTCTATTTCGTCGGGGAAGTCGGACCTAGGATCTGTGTGGGAAAAGATCAGAAGAATGAAGCAACTGTCATTGCTCATGACTCTACCTGCCCGGCAGCAAAAAGTACACCACACCCCAAAGCCAAAGCGGACGCTCTCGCGGAAACTTTCGCCGGGCCATGACCCCAAAAGTTCCCGGCGGACATGCAAAAATTCCGTGAGAGATCGAGGCTACCTCTGCGCACCCGGTGCCAGATGACAGTTTGGGGGTTTAAACCCCCCTGACCTGCACCGAGTAAGACGAGCCTTGGCTTCCACCAAGAAAGTCAAAGTTTCCACCGGTGTGGACACCGTCTCGTATCGGATGCTGATAGAGGCCCCCGAGTCGTTTCTGAAGATCCTGATGGATTTCTTCCAAAGATGCTGGGATGGGGGCAAAATTTCCCGCTGGGTGGAAACACCCATGTCGTCCCCATCCACAAACACGGCAAACCGAGGAAGGAGCTCGGCAGTTACAGACCCATCTCCCTGACATCCCACCTAGGGAAAGTTCGAGGGGTGATCAAGAATCGACTAGGATACCACTGCGAGGCAAAGAAAATGTTCCCGTGTGCGAGGCCGGCCTCCGACGGGGACGGGGTGTCACAGACCACGTGGTGAAGCTGGGTGAGCACTTCGGGAGGGAAGTAGGGAGGAGGAAGGTCCTACTGACGTGCTTCTTTGACATCTTCGTGCGTGCGACCAGGTCTGGCACGCCAAGTTGCTACAGAGTAAATAAGTAAGTTGATTTTTTACCCCCAGTCAACCGGTCAGTTATATCAGGGCGATAGCTGCTACAAAAACTCAGAAGATCGGAATCTCTGGCAACATATATAACTACATCAGATCCTTCAGGGTGACAGATGGTGTAGGTCAGGTGGAAGGGAGCCACGTCGGCCACCAAATCAGTAAATATGGGCGTTCCTCAGGGTGGGTGATCGCCCCCCTGTTGTTTAACTTATGGTCCACGACGGGGACACAGCGTAAAGGAAAGGTGTGCTGACCATGACGCCGAGATTTGGGCGTGGGGTGGACCCTAAAAAGTTTGTCAAACCCCAAGGGAAAAACATAAGTTTTCCAAACTGTGGAATGTCCATTTGGTTAAATGGTTGCCCCTCTTTCCCGAAAATGTGTTCGTCCCCTTCCCAAAATCCAGAAAGGATGGTTCTGCTTGCCCCGGGCCCCCCCCAATTCCTCGGAAAGGGGCCTAACCTGTCGTACGGACTGGAGGCCCTGCCCCACCTCTCTAAAACGGGCCTAGCCCGTCTCACCGCCGTACAGGTACGCGGTCTGCGACTGGCCCTCGGGCTGCCGCAGTCCGTGCCGCTGTGCCTGGTGTACAGACAGGCCGGGCTCCTCCCATTCCGTCGCCACATCCAGCTCATCTGCAGTAAGTATGTTTTCCGAAGCCAGACTGTCGACAACTCCACCGTCAACGAGATAACTGCTACCTTCCGAGACCCCTCCCGACTCCAGTCCTAATCCTCCATCTGTGACCTGGTCTGCGACCTGGTCCGGAGCGCGGACTGGATGGTGTTGAGGTGGCGACGAGGCCGATCACCCTACCACCTTGGGTCCTGGAAAGGGGCACGGGGGTGGCATGGAAAGGGGTGAAGAAGGACCAGAATCCCCGTTTTAGAATTACAGCTAGGGTTGCCTGGAAAAAATACCAACACCACCTGAAGATCTTCACTGATGGTTCTGTGATGGAGGATGGTGCAGCTGGACTGCTTTGTGATCTCAGAGTTCAGCAACCTCACACACTCCTACTCACTACCCGCAGTGTCGGTCTTCACCGCTAAACTGCCGGCTATCTCATGGCCCTGCAACACATCAGCGCGACACCAGTCACTCCCTTCACTATTGTCATCTGCAGCAGCTCCAAGGCGGCGCTGGCACCCATCAAGTCCGATCCTCAAAACGCGCGGGGGGATCTTGTGCGGAGATCGTGACAACCCCCCATCAGCTGATTACCCGCGGTCGGAAGTTCGCTTCCATGGGGGCCAGCGCCGTCTGCCTCTCGGGAAACGAGAAGGCGGTAAGCACAAAAAAAGGGAAACCCAAAGGGAGTTGACTCCTTGTCGGTGACGATGAAAATCGGCCTGGCCGACGTGTACGTGGAGCTAACCAAGCAGGCGTGGAAGCAGTCGGGGAAGGAGTTCCACTCAAGGGCCACGGCCAAGGAGTGGGACGATACCTCTCCCCACTGCAGGGCAGGAGTCTTAATTCTTCCCTGGAGTGCCGACCTACCTAGCTCGCATCATGCATCGTCTGCACGTGGGCTTCTGGAGATGTATGTTCGTACCAACGGGGGGGTGTGTGTGTGTGTGTGTGCGTGTGTGTGACAGTGCGTATGTGTGTATGTGTCACATCGGGCCGTAGACATCGGGCGGCAGACACATCGTACCGTAGACACGGGCCATCTGATGCCCCACATCACCGAAAGGTCTGCTTTTGCATAGAGTCAGGTTCTGCAGGGACAAGGGCTTTATGGTATGAAGGGATCTGGTAAACCTGAAGTAATGGATCGATATTACAGCCACCTTTCTAGTGGCCCATACAACAACGCAATGAAGAGTAACTTACACACATCCTATTCCCGTGGACAGGTATTTCCTCTTCGCTGTCTTGTCGCGTCCGGTTTCCGGCAAAGAACGAGGTGGAAACACTTATTCGTCATTTTTTCTGTCTTCTTCAAATCCACAAAATCTGTCGTGTGCAAACCCCCTCTAATCTTATGAGCGCGACATAACTTTTGTTCAGCGTTCTCACTCACACTGGACGGGGTAAATTTTGTTTTCGTGCGTTACGCGCAGGACAGTGCCCGTGCACTGCGTGCAGAAGTGCTACTTGGCGTGGCGAGAACTTGTTGCGTGGGACACACGCACGCACGACCACGCACGCGCTCGCGCGCCACACACACACACACACCACAAAACACACACACACACACACACAGGCACGCACCACCGCACGCAGGGCCCCCCAACACCCACACACACACACACACACACACACACACACACACACACACACACACACACAACCCGTTACAGTCACATAGAAACATTAATTCACTTTTCCGTTCAAAGCATGATAATCGGTAGAACAAACGAGGCACGTGAGGAGCCATATTTATTCAGATAACTCTGCACACCTTAGTCAGATTCATATTGCAAGAGTTGCGCCCCTTACATTACCAACCGATGTACTTGCTTTTGTGTTTTTAATTTTTTTAATTTTTTTAATTTGTTTGTTATCTTGTTTTGAGGATGACGGGGGAGGTTCGACGAATCACTCCCCGTCCGCAGCTTGTGTATGTGTCAGTCAATCGATCAGTGTTTTATTTTTTATGTCAGTTCACAGGAAGGTGAACACACACACACACACACACAACCACACACACAACACACACACACACACAAAAAGTCTTAAAATTATTATAAGTTATACTTAACTTACCCACATGACTATGAACAATCAGTATAACACAGAAGTTATATCATCAATATTGTACAAAATATCATAGCAATCATTAGTCTTTGTTCTGAATAACTCTGTGTGTGTGTGTGGTGTGTGGTGTGTGGGGTTTACATTGTTTTGTGTGTGTGGGTTGTGTGAGGGTTTTGTGTTTGTGGTTTTTTGATGTGCGCGCGTGCGCACGTGTTTCAATGCAATGCAACAATATCATCTGTTTGCAAGCAACAATTTTTCTTCTGGTTCATCATTTACATAAAACATTCAGTAAAGATTACTGTAAGACATACAGCAATTCGAAGTTATATAAAGGAGCATAAAAACGCGCAGACATTGACAGAAACAGTATTTAACATGACTTCATGCACGCACGCACACATGTACAGCGACGCAAGCCCCCCAACACACACACAACCAACACACACACACACACACACACACACACACACACACACACACACACACACACACACACAACCCCACACAGAGGAGACGTTTACCATCTACCTCACCAGTCAAATAAAACATTCAATAATCTTTTTTATATAAAAGCTGAGTCTCTGTGTGCATCATCAGAATAATCTTCAAAGAAGAGTTTCTGTGAGCATCACCAGTCAAATGCTGCTGTTGTGTTGCTTAATGTCCTCAGATGTCGGTTGACGTATTAGGGACAAGCCGAGACCAATGCGTGAGCATGGTTCAATATTGGTTTACGTCCACGTTAGGACGGAAAGCCCAGGACAACCACCTCGACTTTCACACAGCTCCTGAGCTCTGGCCAGTCACGTAAAACACTCAGTGATCTTATAAAGAAAGAAGAGTCTGTGTGAATCATCAGTCAAATAAAGTACTCAATGATCCTGATGTAAACGGTCGATGGAAGTAGCAGGTTGGAAGTAAGGAACAACAAACGATCCATAGCCAGAGATTCCTGTTTTTATTTCTTCTTTTCTTTTTGATGGTACATGCGAGAGGCCGTTGTTATTCCCTCTCGTTTTTTTTCTTTTTCTCGCGCTCCCTTACCACGTCTTTTAGTGACGTCTAAATCACAACACGTAACACATCAATACAGAGCGACACACAGAGTACAACAACACAAACACAATGTGCAGATGCACTTGGTTACATCTTCCCCCAGTTTAATTACCACCAGCATCCTCGCTGGTGAATTAATAGTAACACCATTCAAAGGCTACCAAGAGTTGCATTAACAAATCATCTCAGTAAAACCTTCCCGATATTTATTGACTACCAATGTCCTCATTGCTGGAACACACTACAGGAGATCATTCTAGAGCTAGATCTACTAAGAGCTGAATTAACAAACAATCCAAGCAGAAACTAGGCAGAACGACGATGCACTCGGGGGCTACTGAGAGTTGAACTAACAAATCATCAAGGTAGAACCCACGCAGATCGACAATAACTATAATTATTCAGCAGCTACTGAGAGTAGAATTAACAAATAAGGTAGAACCCACGCAGATCGACAATAACTATAATTATTCAGGAGCTACTGAGAGTAGAATTAACAAATCATCAAGGTAGAACCCACGCAGATCGACAATAACTATAATTATTCAGGAGCTACTGAGAGTAGAATTAACAAATCATCAAGGTAGAACCCACGCAGATCGACAATAACTATAATTATTCAGGAGCTACTGAGAGTAGAATTAACAAATCATCAAGGTAGAACCCACGCAG
The DNA here is from genome assembly GCA_018857735.1 of Alviniconcha marisindica. Classification (NCBI taxonomy): domain Eukaryota; kingdom Metazoa; phylum Mollusca; class Gastropoda; family Provannidae; genus Alviniconcha; species Alviniconcha marisindica. Next base: position 9,771 of record JABMCL010003760.1, read on the forward strand.
ATCGACAATACACTATAATTATTCAGGAGCCTGCTGAGAGTTGAACTAACAAATCATCAAGGTAGAACCCACGCAGATCGACAATACACTATATAATTGTTCAGGAACTACTGAGAATTGAACTAACAAATCATCAAAGTAGAACCCACGCAGAACGTGTTCGACAATACACTATATAATTGTTCAGGAACTACTGAGAATTGAACTAACAAATCATCAAAGTAGAACCCACGCAGAACGTGTTCGACAATACACTATATAATTGTTCAGGAACTATTTAGAATTGAACTAACAAATCATCAAAGTAAAACCCAAACAAAACCACTTTGGACAACAACAACAATTCCATTTTCCCAACGTATTACTGAAGGCTTGACCAACCTTACTAGAACAAACCATCTCAGAACAACGATGATTGCATTGCAATCAAAGAATGACAGGATTGCCTCATTTAAGCCGAGAAACCCAGGTCATCCTACAATATTTGTTTTCACTCCGTCCTAGAAACAACACATATGCGCACAGATATAAAAGCACAGATAAGATAACACTACTCAGGAAAAATGGAAGTTGTGGCAGATATGGAGTAACAGTCAACTAACCTATGTAATCATACTCACTGAAAACCCTGGTAAGACTGTATAAGGCGGGTATATAACCATTTGCATACAAATCCACATAATATACAAAATGCAACACAGATACAATCGTGATTCTCCACAGGTACCGCAACCTTCCCGAGGTTATACAAGTATAACTGACGCCTCTTCGTTTCTCAAGCGTGACTACCAGACCAACAATCCATACTCAGTCGATGCCAAATCCAGTCCACATAATCCTAAGCAATTGCGATGTTACGTAAATTTACGTCGACTCAACAAAAACAGCAACAAACATTTAACACATTACAGGTCAGTGTAAAAGGAAACAAGGCAAGGTATACACTCGAAATAGCAAGACAATTAATTTACATGCTAAATCTAAACCATTGCCGCTACGTTTGCACTTGTTAAAGACCTTTAAAGGGACTGGCCTACGCAGATTTGGCTAAAAAAACTATTTTGTTAATGATTTTTTTTATTGTTTTATTACGATTTTTCTGTAGCATTAATTTCTGCTTTGGTCCTTTTGAAATACGCCAATTTAAGACTAACTGTAGAGTTCTAAAAATAGATTGGGGATCTCCCTACGTGGTGCAGCTGTTTACGGTATGCGTATTACGTTATTCCATTTTGTTGTTTTACACACGTTTTTGTAGACTCGGCCTGCAAACAAGTCTCAGGCACCTAATCTGCTCATGCCTGATTGTAACAGGGTGATATTTTGCATGGTTCCAGTTCAGTGTTGTTTACGTCCACAGAGACCGTACGGACTAGTATTAGGGACGGGATTTTGCAAGGTTATCATTATGTAGTTTATTTATATTTAGGTCAAGAACTGAGTGGGGATAATTAACTGTATTTAATATTATTATTATTATTATTATTATTATTATTTTTTTGGGGGGGGGGGGATTTCTTCATTAGAATTCAGATGAAGTCTTGGTTATTAGTGTACCAGTTGATGATAAATATTGTTGTGAGAGTAGGAGGATGGGTTCTGCTAAGTTAATGAATAATTGTGATGTTTGGTTTTTTTCGTATTAGGGACAGAGTTCTGTCCCCTGAGTTGCCCTTTTAAAATTTTTAGGGGAAAAAATAAAATTTAAAAAAAAATTTTTTACATCACCGATCATCAGCTGTCCAGAAAATGCCCTAACAACAATTTTTGGGACTGCCTTTATCAAATGAAAGGGTGCATCTATCCAAAAAAACCTTTAGGTATCACATTTAATTTTCACTCATTTACGTTTGTTTATTATTTATTCTATTATTTGTCATTTCATTTCTTTGGGGGTTATAATCATGGTCCAGGGGGGGCGGGAAGTAGGCTTTGTAACCTTGTGCCTGCTATTATAGTTGAAAATCTATTATGGTCCACATTATTCCTTGTAGGAGTGCTGATGTATTGCCCTGGTGTTTCACAGTTACCTTGTGTCAGATATTTTTCTGTTCCCAGTGTTTGTCTGGAAGGTTGTTGAAGGAGTCTACTGTCTAGTATTCCTGCTATTTTATACTGCTGATACAAATACTGATTGGCAAGTTGTTCTTATATTTTATTTTGTTTTGTACAGGGTAAACACAACAATAAACATTAAACAACAATAAACCATAAACAACAATAACAACTACAACTACGACTCGGTAATAAAAAGCTACGGATCATAAATGTTGGTGTTCAGTGTTTGATTAGCGTATGAACGAACCTTCCAGTGGCACGAAAAATAACTTTACACCACCACTCCGGCAACATAATAATTCGTCGGGCGATTTAACTGATGGTTGCGTGAATAATTTTATGTCTTTCTTTGATCGGCGATGGACTGATGGTGTTGGGTGACAAAGTTTTCTCTCAGCCTACTGATCTGATGCCATTACAGGACATATTTCAGACCCCATTTTCTAGTAATAATAATTAAAAGAAAAGAAAAGAAAAACCTACCGGCCGGTCGCACGCTTGAAACACACACGTTACGCAGACAGGTAGTAGCAGTATATTTAAACGTATGGTCGCAGCAGACTACTCCTATCAGTAAAAAAAGAGAAGTATCAGGAACCTTTCCTTTTACTTGGTCAGTAACAGCCTTGCCAGGTTTCTATCGCAGACGTCTATATAATTATATCCTTGTGCACATCTCTCTCCACCTGGTCACCCAGGTTTACCAGCCGCGACCTATATCTGCGTTGTCGGTCTCTTGCCAATCGAGCTAAGCATTCTTTTTATTTTGGTTCTCAGAAGAAAATGGTAGTAACTCCAAATCTATATTTGCTTTGATTGCATAATCTTAACAAACAAACAAAAAACTAAAACAAACCAAAAAACAAACAAACAAACAAACAAAAACAAAAACAAAAAGAGGAAGAAGGAAACAAGAACTGTGAAATATAAATACCACGTACTGTTTCATTTTCAGTTCTTCGTTGCTTTCGTTCAGTGGGCTATTTGCTCCATATAATAGTACATGAAAGAATGCACTTATTATCTGTTAACACAAATGAAAGCAACACACGAAACAAAACACATGTCTCGTCCCATGTTCTATTGTTGTCTACATATTCCTAGTCATTCTTTTCAGTTTGACATGCTTACGATCAGTAACTACTTCTTGAGCCATTGTTTCCTTCGACTCTTCCTTCTCCTTTCTATCATTTGATTTCAGATTATTGTAATGACGTCAAAATGATTTTGCCATCATAGAAGGTTCGAAAGGAAGAACGCTATTTAGGGTGGAATGGGGGAAATTCGTCCAAATGGGTACGTATGATATAATTATACTGCACGCTTCGAGACACGATTCTGTCATCTTGACTCAACCAGCACAAACTGGTTTTGGTTTGTAGACACCTTCGACCAGTCGCAAACTAGTTTACAGCATGACTGTCCGTTGATCTCATGAATATGTAACAGAATTGTCTTTTTCAGATGCTATATGATTCGGGGCAATTTCAACCTGAGTGGAGGAATTTCGTCCTGTATCTCAGTGGAACTTCGTCCAAACGTAAAGAGAACACACTCAATGAAAGGAAAGGCTAAAGAATGACACCTCAAACCAGTAATTGCTTAGTGTTTTCAGAAAAACTCAATATGAACTTTTTCAGCATAAAAGTGGAATTAGAGTCAACTCAGTAATAATAGTGTGAACCTAACCAAGGTGCTTTATTTCCGAAGGCCTAACTGGTCCTACAAAGCTGACACATTTCTTTCATGTCATTGCTTACCCCGCCCCTCTTTCGGCTGAGATCAACATTTCCCCAGTTCTTTCAATTGTCAGCAAGTCCCACTCCCTCAAGTTACTGTTAGCGATGTATTAAAAGCGACGGGTAAACAAAAAGGGCGAATTTCCCCCAGGTGGTGTGGGCGAACTTCCCCCAAGCATAATTAATTTTATTTGGGGGGAAATTTTGTCAATCTTGAAAATTTACTTTTTAATTTGTGTGAATGTCTTTTTGCTGAAAATAAGTGACGTACATCGATTCATCGACTTTTGATAAATGTGTGAAAACTAAATTCGATAGACTTTTCAAGCATTGAACTTCAAAACAAACATCAGCTAGCAATGTGTCCGTCTTGAGTATAACCCACGTTATGGTTTGTTGCCAAGGAACAGCACAGCTCCCAGAATAGCACAGTTTTCCCCCTACACTATTGTAAAATCCTCTCATTGTTTTTTTTTTTTTGTGGACTGATCCATTATGCAGCTGATGTCACAGTTTGAAAAAGTTCACTTGTATGGGTTGCTGCATAGTGCTGAGTACAGTTTAGAGGGTGTTTTGGTGGGCGAAGTTCTCCAACCGAGTGAGTGGATGAATTTCCCCCAGGCCACCCTATTAGGACATCATTTCATTGTTCGTCTTGACAATTTCAAACAATATCAATTTATTTCCATGTATTTTATGCTGTTCCCTATGACAAGGTTAGGAAAATGAATTTATTTCACACGCACTGTCCAGATTTAAAAAAATAAACATTGACAAAAATAATGTGTACGTGACATGTACACAAAACTGAGAAGGTCTGGAACAATTTGCCTCAAACACTCCATCACTCTGATTCTGCCTCCTCTTTTAAAAGGACTGACCCACGCAGATTTGGCTAAAAAACGATTTTTTGCAAAATTTTTTGTTTTTTGTGCGATTATTATGAGCATTAATTTTGCTTTGGTCCTTTGAAATCGGGAATTTAAGAATAACTGTAGTGGTTAAAAATAGTTGGGTTTTTCCCCCCCCCCCCCCCCCCGCCCCTCCCCCGGGTACAGCTATTTACTGAATGCGTATTACGTCATTTTATTTTTTTGTTTTTCACCATTTTTTGAGACTCGGCCTAGAACCAATTTACAATGACGTTTTTCAGGCACGTAATCTGCTGGGGGTAATAATTTGTCGGGCGACTTTAAATAATGTTTTGTGAATAATTGTATGTCTTTCTTTGAATAAT
>JABMCL010001296.1:0-2500 GCA_018857735.1 Alviniconcha marisindica
CCAAAACACCCGGCCAAAAAAACCAAAATCCCCAAACCCCCAAACCCCCAAACCCACCCCAAAAAAACAACAACCCAAAAAAACCCCAAACCATCCAAAAAAGGCCCTTAAAAAAAAAAAAAACCCAACCCCCCACCTTTGGGCCGGGGCCCCCCAGTGGCCCCCCTTTTTTTCCCCCGGGCGCAAATCCCCCAAAACCCCCAAAAACCCCCCCTACCCCTCTTAACAAACCCCCGAAGGAATCCCGCCCAAAGGGGTTTAAAAAAAATTTTTAAAAAAACCTAATTTAGCCCAAAACAAAAAAAAAAACCCCCCCCCAACCCCCAAAAACCCCCAAAAACCCCAAAAAACCAAACGGAGGGGGGCCCCCCCCAAAACCCAAAAAACCCCCCCAAAAAAAAAAAAACCCCCCAAAAAAGGGGGGGAAAAAACCCCACAAACAAAACCCCCAACCCCAAATTTTTTAATAAACAAAAGGGGGGCCCCCCTTTTTTTGGGAAAAAGGGGCAGGGAAAAAATTTAAAAAATTTTTTAAAAACCGGGGGTGGGATCATTGGGCCAAAATTAAAAAGGGACCCCCCCCCCCTTTTTTAAAAAAAAACCCCAAAAATTTTTTAAAAAAACCCAAAAAAAGAACCCCCAAAAAAAAAAGGGGCAAAAAAAAATTTTAATAAAAATTAAAATTTAAAAAATTTTAGGGGGCGCCAAGGGAAGCGGGCATTAAAAGGCTTGTAAGGAATGGGTTTTTAGCCTTTTTTCCCTTCGGGCGGGCCAAAATGATATTTTTTTTTAAATTTTGGCAAAGGGGTTTTTTTTTTTCCCCAAAAAAAAATAAACCCCAAAAACCCCAACGGGCCCCCCCCCCCCCGGGGGGGGCCCCCAAAAACCCCCCAAAAAAACATTTTGGGTTTTTTTGGTTTTTCCCTTTTTTTTTTTTTTTTTCTTTTTTTTTTTTTTCCCCCCAAAAAACCCCCCCAAAAAAACCCCAAATTTGCCCCCAATTTGGGCTTTGGGGGAGGGAGGCTTTTTTTTAAAACCCCCCGGGAAACCCCCCTACCCTTTTCCCAAAAGGACCGTGTTACAGCAGTAGCACCGTAAAAGATCCCGGTCATTCCGCCCAAAGTGCAGGTGGCGGGTTGCAGCTAAACACGCATGGACCCTACGTATGTGGCTTCGAATAAACTGGTGACATTGCAAATGATGCATGGTTGTATGGTGTATAAGAGAACTTGCGCCGAGACGGCAGCAGTTTCACGTGTCACCAGCCATGTGGCAATTAAACAGCGCTGTAAGCACTTCGGTGAATATTCAGAGTCGCTTCAGTACAACTGACTAGAGCGCAATGGGTCTGCTTGAAAGTAGAGAATAGCGCTATAGTTGCCATTGTCAAGCGCTCAGGGCTCATCTCGAGATGAGACGCTCGACAACAAATAAATACAGCTAACACCGACACACACACACACACAGGCACACTGCCACACACACACACATACACGCGCGCGCGCGCGCGCACACACACACACACACACACACACACACACACACACACTGTCTCTCTGTCTCTCTGTCTCTGTCTCTGTCTCTCTCTCTCTCTCTCCTCTCTCTCTCTCTCTCTCTCTCTCTCTCTCTCTCTCTCTCTCTCTCTCTCTCTCTCTCTCTCTCTCTCACACACACACACACACACACACACACACACCTCCCAACATAACCGTGCTATACATACGCAAGCCGCATGGACAGCAGAGCCCAGCAGTACTGTGACATAATAATGATGCTAGTTAGCTGGAATCAATTGGAAATCCACTCTAGCAGATGATGCCCAATTATTCTCTCACTCAGGCCGTGGCGACCCAGATACTGACCGCTGGCCCCACCATGCAGCCAGCTGCCCAGTTCACACGGTCACGTCACCATGTCCACTCGCCACATGTCAGTAGTGCCTACTGCAATAGATCATGGACTGTCGAGCACAGGTGGGGCGGGCGCGGAGGGGGGTGGGGTGGGGGGGGACTCGGGTTGGTGGTACCGGTGTGTGTATGTGTGTTTTGGTGTGGGATTGTATGTGTGTGTCAAAACTCAAGCACTGGTCCGACATCCTTCGGCCTTGGAGGAAGGTGCCGGAAATCGAAAGCGATGCTTGGTGTGTGTGATGTGTGTTGTGGTGTGTGTGGGTTGTGTGTGTGGTGTGTGTGTGTGTGGTGTGTGTGTGGTGTGTGTGAGTGTGTGCGACAGCATCAGTGTGTGTGGTGTGTGTGTGTGTTTGTGTTTGTGTTGTGTGGTGTGTGTGTGTGTGTGTCGTGTGTGTGTGTGTGTGGAGGAGTTCAGCAAAGCATTCGAGAGAGAGGGAGTTGTTGGTAGTGGGAAGAGAGAAAGAGACTGGGATGAATAAACCTTATTACTAGAATTGTGCTTGTGGAGTGAGAGAGAGAGAGAGTCGTTGGTGTGTGTGTGTTGTGTGTGTGTGTGTGTGGTAGTGTGTGTGTGTGTGTGGTGTTGTGGG
>JABMCL010001296.1:7500-16025 GCA_018857735.1 Alviniconcha marisindica
GCAAGCCACTGTGGGAGCTTATCTTGGAACAGTTCGACGATCTTTTAGTAAAGATCTTGCTGTTAGCAGCTGTGATATCATTTGTGAGTATTTTGTGGTTTCTTTCAATCTGTCATTAGTGTCGGTGAACGGTGTGCATTCATAATGGCCAAGGGTTATTTCCCTTGCTGATGACTGACTGCTATCCCCCACCAATTGACCGTAAATTTCAAAGCTCAGGAGCCGTGTTAAAGAAGGGGTGGACTTCCAGGGCTCCCCGTCCTTAATAAGTCTGTGTGGTCTCTGTGGACGTAAAGCAACACTGGACGAACATAACCGTAAATATACATGGGTCTATGACGTTGGTTGTTACAAACATGGACTTGGTAAAGCTTTGGCCTGAAGATATTTCTTTTATGAAACTCAGCAGCAGATTTTTTTAATTTGTAGTCATGACGTTCCCTCCCTTCGCAAACAATTCCTTCGACAGTTCTACTAACTACTGTTCTACTAACTTCTACTGTTCCACTTTGAAGAGGCAGACCAAGAGACTATTATGTTGTTTTTGAAGATCCTAGAAGCAGCCATGCAGCAGTACACATTTGAGAGTGTGGTTAATATATATGTGATGGTTAAAATGAGGGCAATATCCACTTTTAGCCCCATCAGTTTGCTATCCACAAAAGGTATGAGTGCATGTGTGTGTGTGTGGACAGAATGAACTTGAAGTGTGCACAAATTTGGCATATCCACATATCAGTTCATTCCATACTAAGCCAGTGTCTAGACATGCACACATGCAAAATCTCATACTATTTGAGGACAGCAAACTGAGGGGGCTAGAACTGGATATTGTATGTGTTAAATGATGGAAGTTGCAGTGCAGCCTTAATTGATGAACTCATTTTTTTCATTTTTTCTTTGCTTTAATAATTGTACAATTAAATTCAAATTGATTTTAAGAAAATGAGTCCTCAGGCTCAGACAGTAAGTTGAGTAAATTGAAATTGCCCGGACATGGAACTAGAAGTGGCTTCCAAAATAGTCGACATCTATCATCTATAGCTGGAGGAGGGAATGCTTTATCCATTTCCTAATAATTGATACCCAAAAAGCTGACAGGTAGGATGCCAGACAGGAACAGAAGACTAAGAAGTATGTAGTACTTTACACATCTTTAGTAGTCAGTGACTTCCTCATTGTTCTTGAACTTGAAGGAAGGAGTTTGGTCTCTTCACCTCTCATGGAAACAGTTGAGTTTACTTGAGAAACATGTTTGTTCAGACCTTTTGGGGTTTTGTAACTTTGTGAAGGATTCTACTTGTGCCTCTACCACTGCAATGAGTGTATATATATATATATATATTATATATCAACCACTGGATGTTTTGGAGATATTATTTGGTGTTTCTTCACACATTCCAGTCCTGCTCGATGTCTGTCATTGCTTCTTCTATGAGCACATGTATCAATGACATCTGACTCATTTGACACAATGACAGAATTAACCAAAACCATGGATGCTGTATGGAGCTTCCAATGATGACAGTGTAATCATGAGAAGAGCAGGCACTGGATTTGATGTCTTAAAACTCCCATGAGGTCAAGGAGTACTTAACTTGTTGCTTGTGAGATGTTAGTGTATCACTCAGTAGTTGAACTATTGGAATATTGATCCAGAGTATTACTATCAGTAGTTGAACTATTGGAATATTGATCCAGCCTATCACAGTATCAGGACATCAGAATCTTCTGAGCTTGAAGCCTGCAGATTAGCCTCCATGTTTGTCCTGTAAACTAGAGCATAGCAACAGAACAAAGACTGGTAGTTATTCATTTTTCATTCTTTTGAAGACTCTACCAGAGTTTAGAAATTAGAGTTTGTAAGTGATTCACTGATTGCTTGATTGCTGTTTTTCATCTGTGCTGATTCAGGAACAGACACTAGTGACAATACTAAGCCAGAAACTGAGTGTAGAAATAAGACTAAGAGCACAAAGATAGCTGATGTTAGTGAAGACATCAGTGATAACATTTGATAGCCTTAGAGTTAGATTAGCTAAAAATAAGTAAAATAAGAAAAAAATGTCATCACACTCATGAGTTTATTTCATTTTTATGACTGCCATAAAGTTGTTTATAAGTCACCTCTGTCAACCATGAAACCACTCACTTGAGAAGAATCCTGGTTCCAGCCTCCATTAGTGACTTTATTTGATGCCTGACCCTGATCTGTCCTGGAGACAAAATCACTGCAGACTTGCCGTGTATGTCTTTGTCAGAGGCAAAGAATCATCAATGCATTTCACCAGTCAACCAAATCCTTCGTTGCAGTTAGTCCCAAAGCTTGTAGAACCTAATAACTAAACTATGCCTTTTATGGACAGACTTAAAGCTCATGGCAGAGCTGTCTACACCTAGTAGTAGTACACTACAAGTATGAAATGGCTGGCATTAGTTCCCCCCCATCCCCACCCCCACCACTACAAAGAAAAACACAGCATAATTGCACACACATGGATTGTTAAGACTGTTGATCAGAGACTGCAGATAAATATCTAGCTACTAGTACTACTCTCACTGACACCATTATAATGATACCAACTGTTGTGACAAATGCTTACACAGTAACAGTGAACAGGTGTTGCTGAGCTGTATGTTCTGTGCGGTGTGCACAGCATAATTATTTGTCAGCATGTAAAAACTGAAATGACAACTGAATGTAAAACTATGAGCAACCTAGCATTAGTAAAATCCAAGTGGTTATAAATAATGTAATTAATCCAGACCTAGTGAGTCAACAATCAGTGCATTCCACCAGTCTACCAAGTCCTGAATTGCAGTTGGGCCAAAAGCTTGTGGAACCTAATATTAGTAATAACTAAACTATGGACATGACTTCAACTTAAAGTTCTTGGCAGAGCTAGTGACCTAGCATTAGTAGTCCAACACCAAGTGGCTATAAATAGTATAATTAATCCAGACCTAGTGAGTGATGGGACAATGGACTTTTGAGTGTGTGCTGTATCCATGTGTAAATGTTATTGTCACAAGTGGGCATGAATTGTAATTATACATTCTGTGTCAATCTGCACAGAAATAAAAAGAGAGAATCGTGTAATTGCATGCAAGTCACTGACCCACTTCACACAGTGACAGCAACAGTGGTGTACCAACAAAATGCACCATTTTGATAAGGCATGATCCTGTCAGTTGGGTTGTTTTGTGATTATGATTTGATGAGCATTGTACTGTAGTTTGTACTGGTACAGCTCTTTCTGTGTCTACCAGTACTACCCAACATGCTAACAGTCACACTACAACTACAAGTTGTTGAATTTTATTTGTTTGTTGGTTTTGTTTGTTAACAGGACTTATCATTTTGCAGTAAACAATACTAACCTAACATAGACATTTTTGAAATTTAGGTCAAAATATAAGGAAAAGAAATTAAAATATCAAATGTTGGGTTATCTTGTTGAAAGTTGGAACAGGGATTCGTCATCCATTAATGATGAGCATAATGACTAATGTAACATTACTAACCATCAGAAAACCTAGCCCTAAGGCTAGTAAGACTGAACTGTCACCGATTATTTGTACCAGAAGCTCTTTATTTGGGGAGTCTAGCAAAGGGGAGCTGTGCTCTTCAGTGAAGATTTTTTAATGGATTTTTGACTTGAGGTGGACATTATCTGAGCAGCCAGAGACTTAGCCCAACTGGTCAACAGAAATTAGTGAAAAACAAAAGGAGATTATAAATATAATAATGCTTTTTCTCTATTTTCTGTTGACCAGTTGGGCTAAGTCTCTGGCTGCTCAGATAATGTCCACCTCAAGTCAAAAATCCATTAAAAAATCTTCACTGAAGAGCACAGCTCCCCTTTGCTAGACTCCCCAAATAAAGAGCTTCTGGTACAAATAATCGGTGACAGTTCAGTCTTACTAGCCTTAGGGCTAGGTTTTCTGATGGTTAGTAATGTTACATTAGTCATTATGCTCATCATTAATGGATGACGAATCCCTGTTCCAACTTTCAACAAGATAACCCAACATTTGATATTTTAATTTCTTTTCCTTATATTTTGACCTAAATTTCAAAAATGTCTATGTTAGGTTAGTATTGTTTACTGCAAAATGATAAGTCCTGTTAACAAACAAAACCAACAAACAAATAAAATTCAACAACTTGTAGTTGTAGTGTGACTGTTAGCATGTTGGGTAGTACTGGTAGACACAGAAAGAGCTGTACCAGTACAAACTACAGTACAATGCTCATCAAATCATAATCACAAAACAACCCAACTGACAGGATCATGCCTTATCAAAATGGTGCATTTTGTTGGTACACCACTGTTGCTGTCACTGTGTGAAGTGGGTCAGTGACTTGCATGCAATTACACGATTCTCTCTTTTTATTTCTGTGCAGATTGACACAGAATGTATAATTACAATTCATGCCCACTTGTGACAATAACATTTACACATGGATACAGCACACACTCAAAAGTCCATTGTCCCATCACTCACTAGGTCTGGATTAATTATACTATTTATAGCCACTTGGTGTTGGACTACTAATGCTAGGTCACTAGCTCTGCCAAGAACTTTAAGTTGAAGTCATGTCCATAGTTTAGTTATTACTAATATTAGGTTCCACAAGCTTTTGGCCCAACTGCAATTCAGGACTTGGTAGACTGGTGGAATGCACTGATTGTTGACTCACTAGGTCTGGATTAATTACATTATTTATAACCACTTGGATTTTACTAATGCTAGGTTGCTCATAGTTTTACATTCAGTTGTCATTTCAGTTTTTACATGCTGACAAATAATTATGCTGTGCACACCGCACAGAACATACAGCTCAGCAACACCTGTTCACTGTTACTGTGTAAGCATTTGTCACAACAGTTGGTATCATTATAATGGTGTCAGTGAGAGTAGTACTAGTAGCTAGATATTTATCTGCAGTCTCTGATCAACAGTCTTAACAATCCATGTGTGTGCAATTATGCTGTGTTTTTCTTTGTAGTGGTGGGGGTGGGGATGGGGGGGAACTAATGCCAGCCATTTCATACTTGTAGTGTACTACTACTAGGTGTAGACAGCTCTGCCATGAGCTTTAAGTCTGTCCATAAAAGGCATAGTTTAGTTATTAGGTTCTACAAGCTTTGGGACTAACTGCAACGAAGGATTTGGTTGACTGGTGAAATGCATTGATGATTCTTTGCCTCTGACAAAGACATACACGGCAAGTCTGCAGTGATTTTGTCTCCAGGACAGATCAGGGTCAGGCATCAAATAAAGTCACTAATGGAGGCTGGAACCAGGATTCTTCTCAAGTGAGTGGTTTCATGGTTGACAGAGGTGACTTATAAACAACTTTATGGCAGTCATAAAAATGAAATAAACTCATGAGTGTGATGACATTTTTTTCTTATTTTACTTATTTTTAGCTAATCTAACTCTAAGGCTATCAAATGTTATCACTGATGTCTTCACTAACATCAGCTATCTTTGTGCTCTTAGTCTTATTTCTACACTCAGTTTCTGGCTTAGTATTGTCACTAGTGTCTGTTCCTGAATCAGCACAGATGAAAAACAGCAATCAAGCAATCAGTGAATCACTTACAAACTCTAATTTCTAAACTCTGGTAGAGTCTTCAAAAGAATGAAAAATGAATAACTACCAGTCTTTGTTCTGTTGCTATGCTCTAGTTTACAGGACAAACATGGAGGCTAATCTGCAGGCTTCAAGCTCAGAAGATTCTGATGTCCTGATACTGTGATAGGCTGGATCAATATTCCAATAGTTCAACTACTGATAGTAATACTCTGGATCAATATTCCAATAGTTCAACTACTGAGTGATACACTAACATCTCACAAGCAACAAGTTAAGTACTCCTTGACCTCATGGGAGTTTTAAGACATCAAATCCAGTGCCTGCTCTTCTCATGATTACACTGTCATCATTGGAAGCTCCATACAGCATCCATGGTTTTGGTTAATTCTGTCATTGTGTCAAATGAGTCAGATGTCATTGATACATGTGCTCATAGAAGAAGCAATGACAGACATCGAGCAGGACTGGAATGTGTGAAGAAACACCAAATAATATCTCCAAAACATCCAGTGGTTGATATATAATATATATATATATATACACTCATTGCAGTGGTAGAGGCACAAGTAGAATCCTTCACAAAGTTACAAAACCCCAAAAGGTCTGAACAAACATGTTTCTCAAGTAAACTCAACTGTTTCCATGAGAGGTGAAGAGACCAAACTCCTTCCTTCAAGTTCAAGAACAATGAGGAAGTCACTGACTACTAAAGATGTGTAAAGTACTACATACTTCTTAGTCTTCTGTTCCTGTCTGGCATCCTACCTGTCAGCTTTTTGGGTATCAATTATTAGGAAATGGATAAAGCATTCCCTCCTCCAGCTATAGATGATAGATGTCGACTATTTTGGAAGCCACTTCTAGTTCCATGTCCGGGCAATTTCAATTTACTCAACTTACTGTCTGAGCCTGAGGACTCATTTTCTTAAAATCAATTTGAATTTAATTGTACAATTATTAAAGCAAAGAAAAAATGAAAAAAATGAGTTCATCAATTAAGGCTGCACTGCAACTTCCATCATTTAACACATACAATATCCAGTTCTAGCCCCCTCAGTTTGCTGTCCTCAAATAGTATGAGATTTTGCATGTGTGCATGTCTAGACACTGGCTTAGTATGGAATGAACTGATATGTGGATATGCCAAATTTGTGCACACTTCAAGTTCATTCTGTCCACACACACACACATGCACTCATACCTTTTGTGGATAGCAAACTGATGGGGCTAAAAGTGGATATTGCCCTCATTTTAACCATCACATATATATTAACCACACTCTCAAATGTGTACTGCTGCATGGCTGCTTCTAGGATCTTCAAAAACAACATAATAGTCTCTTGGTCTGCCTCTTCAAAGTGGAACAGTAGAAGTTAGTAGAACAGTAGTTAGTAGAACTGTCGAAGGAATTGTTTGCGAAGGGAGGGAACGTCATGACTACAAATTAAAAAAATCTGCTGCTGAGTTTCATAAAAGAAATATCTTCAGGCCAAAGCTTTACCAAGTCCATGTTTGTAACAACCAACGTCATAGACCTTTTTGGGAAACCCAAACCCGGGGGTTTTGGCCAAAATTTCCTTTTTTTAAAAAAAACTTTTTGGGGGAAAATTTTTTTTGGGGGGGAAAAAAGGGGGCCTTAAAGGGGTTTTTTAAAAAAAGGGAAAAAAAAAAGGGGAAAAAAAAATTTTAAAAAAAAAATTTTTTTTTTTTTTAAAAATTTTTTAAAAAAAAGGGGAAAAACCCCAAAAAAAACCCCCCGGTTGGGAAAAAAATTTTTTTTAAAAATTTTTAAAGGGGGGAACCCCCTTTCCCAACCCCGGGGGGGCCCCCTTTTAAAAAAATTTTTAAATTTTTAAAATTTTTTTTGTTTTTGGGGGGCCCTTTTTTTTTAAATTTTTAAAAAAATTTTTTTTTTTTTTTGGGAAAAAGGGAATTTTTTTTTTTCCCCCTTTTTTTTTTAAAAGGGGGGGAAAAAAAAAAAACAAAATTTTTTGGGGCCCTTTTAAAAAAAAATTAAAAAAACCCCCAAAATTTTTAAATTTTTTAAAAAACCTTTTAAAATTTCCCCCCCCGGGGAAAAAAAATTGGTTTTTTTTTTTTCTTTTGGGTTGGGGGGTTTTTCCAAAAAGGGGGTTTTTTTTTTCCCCCTTTTTTTTTCCCCCCCCCAAAAAATTTTTTTTTGGGGCCTTTTTGGGGGGGAAAAAACCCCCTTTTTTTTTTCCCCCAAAAAACTGGGAAAACCCAAAATTTTAAAAAAAAAAAATTTTTTTTTTGGGGGGGAAAAAAATTTTTTTTTAAAAACGGAAATTTTTTTTTAAAGGGGGGCCCCCCTTTAAAAAAAAATTTTTCCGTTTTTAAAAAATTTTTTTCCCCCCCAAAAAAAAAACCAATTTTTTTTAAAAAATTTTGGGTTTTCCCCGTTTTTTGGGGGAAAAAAAAAAGGGGGCCCTTTTTCCCCCCCCCAAAGGCCCCGGGGGGGTTTTTTGGGGGGGGGAAAAAAAAAAGGGGAAAAAACCCCCCCCCGGCCCCCCAAAAAACCCAAAAAAAAAAAAAAAAACCAAAAAATTTTCCCCCAAAGGGGAAATTTTAAAAAAAAGGGGAAAAAATTTCCCCCCCTTTTGGGGTTTTTTTTTTTTTTTTTTAAAAGGGGGGAAAAAATTTTTTTTTAAAATTTTTCCCCCCCTTTTAAATTTAAAAGGGGGGGAAAAAAAAAATTCCCTTTTTCCCAAAAAAAAAAAAAAATTTTAAAAATTTTTCCCCAAAAAAAAACCCCAAAAAAAAAACCCCTTTTTTTTTAAAAATTTTTTTAAAAGGGGGCCCCCCCGGGGTTGGGAAAGGGGGTTTTTCCCCTTTAAAAATTTTTATTAAAAAATTTTTCCCAAACCTTTTTTTTTTTTTTGGGGTTTTTTTCCCCCTT
>JABMCL010002393.1:7500-17262 GCA_018857735.1 Alviniconcha marisindica
GAACAATTTGAACAGATAGAACGTCTCACAGCACCTTTACCAGTTTAAACCTTTCGTGTTCTATCTTTATTCATTCATTTCACCTATTTCCAAAACAGGGAACATCACCTTGGATATCAGAATGTTTTTCGGAGTGTACCCAGAGCCTGCATATGATCAGCACCACGTGATTCGCGAGTCTCCACGGATTCTGCCGAACGCAGCTTCCGACTACAGCCGATGGCTTCCGAACATTCCCGGGAGACACCGACGCAGCAATCCTGACATTGGAGACGATTCAATGGGGATGTATGCTGAGACCATCTACTACGAAACAAAGGACACAATAGGCTACGTCACTGTGACCGCACCTACATGTAATTTCGTCAACGAAATGACGTACGCAACGCTGGATAACGGAAGTAAGTAGAAGAAAAAAAATGCATCATCAAAAATGTTTCTAATGTATTATATAAGTGAAGTTTGTGATTCGATGAGAAAGCTCTAGAAAGTTAATAATTTTATCTGTCTTCCTCTGTCTCTCTCGCTCCCTCTATCAGTATGTGTCTATCTCTCTGCACCCCTCCTCTTCTCTCTAACATTTTATAACTGTTTGCGCGCGCGCGTGTGTGTGTCTAACATTCTGTGTGTGTGTGTGTGTGTGTGTGTGTGTGTGTGTGTGTGTGTGTGTGTGTGTGGTGTGTGTGTGTGTGTGTGTGTGTGTGTGTGTTGTGTGTGTGTGTGTGTGTGTGTGTGTGTGTAACATTGTGTGTGTGTGTGTGTGTGTGTGTGTGTGTGTGTGTGTGTGTGCTGTGTGTGTGTGTGTGTGTCATGTGTGTGTGTGTGTGTGTAATGATGTGTGTGTGTGAATGTGTGTGTGTGTGTGTGTGTGTGTGTGTGTGTGTGTGTGTGTGTGTGTGTGTGTGTGTGTGTGTGTGTGTGTGTGTGTCTCTCCTCTCTCTCTCGTCGTCTCTCTTGCTTCTTCTACTCTCGTTCTCTTCTCTCCTACATTCTCTTCGTTTTCTTCGTATCTGTGTGTGTGAATGTGTGTGTTGTGTGCTGCTGTGTGTGTGGGTGTGCGTGGTGTGTGGTGGTGCGTGTGTGTGTGTGTGTGTGTGTGTGTGTGTGTGTGTGTGTGTGTGTGTGTGTAACATTCTGTGTGTGTGTGTGTGCACGTGGTGGTGTGTGTGGTGGTGGTGTGTGTGTGTGTGTGTGTGTGTGTGTGTGTGTGTGTGTGTGTGTGTGTGTGTGTGTGTGTGTGTGTAGTGTTGTGTGTGTGTGGTGCGTGCGTGGTGCGTGCGTGGTGTGTGTATGTGTGTGATTGTGTGTTTGTGTGTGTAACTTCTCTGTGTGCGTGTGTGTTTCACGGTTGTGTACGGTGACAAGTGATGATGATGGTTGTGTGTGTGTGACACTGGTGTACGATGATGACCTGATTACTTTGCCCAGGTCTGGTTTGGTCGCACACCCGTGGAACAACCAGACTGAGACGGTGGACGTGAATCCTTCCATTGTGATGTGTGTGTGGACGATGTCGTGCGTGCGTTGTGTGTGTAGTGTGTGTGTGTGTTGTGTGTGTGTGGTGTGTGTGTGTGTGTGTGTGTGTGTGTGTGTGTGTGTGTGTGTGTGTGTGTCTGTAACATTCTGTGAGTGTGTGTGGTTGTGTGTGTGTGTGTGTTCGTGTGTGTGTGTGTTGTGTGTGTGTGTGTGTGTGTGTGTGTGTGTGTGTGTGTGTGTGTGTGTAACATTGTGTGTGTGTGTGTGTGTGTCTAACATTGTGTGTGTGGGGTGTGTGTCTAACATTGTGTGTGTGTGTGTGTGTGTGTGTGTGTGTGTGTGTGTGTGTGTGTGTGTGTGTGTGTGTGTGTGTGTGTGTGTGTGTGTATGTGTGTGTGTGTGTGTTCTAACATTTGTTGTGTTGTGTGGTGGTGTGTGTGGTGTGGTGGGGTGTGGGGTGTGTGTGTGTGTGTGTGTGTGTGTGTGTGTGTGTGTGTGTGTGTGTGTGTGTGTGTGTGTAACTGTGTGTGGTTGGTGTGTGTGTTGTGTGTGTGTGTGTGTGTGTGGTGTGTGTGTGTGTGTGTGTGTGTTGTGTGTGTTTTGTTGTGTGTGTGTGCTAACATTGTGTGTGTGTGTGGTGTGTGGTGTTGTGGTGTGTGTGGTGTGTTGTTTGTGTGTGTGTGTGTGTGTTGTGTGTGTGGTGTGTGCGCGCGGTTGTGTGTGTGTGGTGTGTGTGTGTGGGGTGTGTGTGTGTGTGTGTGTGTGTGTGTGTGTGTGTGTTCTCTCTCCTCTCTTTTCTCTCTCTCTCTCTCTTTTCTTCTTTTCCTTCTCTCTCTCTCTCTCTCTCTCTCTCTCTCTCTCTCTCTCTCTCTCTCTCTCTCTCTCTCTCTCTCTAACATTCGTGTGTGTGTGAATGCGTGTGTATGTGCGTGCATGCATGCGTGCGTGCGTGCGTGCGTGCGTGCGTGCGGTGTGTGTGTGTGTAACATTCTCTGCGTGCGTGCGTGCGTGCGTGTGTGTAACATTCTGTGTGTGTGCGTGCGTGCGTGCGTGCGTGCGTGCGTGTGTGTGTGTATGTGTGTGATTGTGTGTTTGTGTGTGTAACATTCTCTGTGTGCGTGTGTGTTTCACGGTGGTGACGGTGACAAGGATGATGATGGTTGGTGGTGGTGACACTGGTTACGATGATGACCTGATTACTTTGCCCAGGTCTGGTTTGGCGCCACACCCAGTGGAACAACCAGACTGAGACGGTGGACCCGGAATCCTTCCAGATGCCCAAGACGTGTGGACCCACTGCCACGCCAGGCCAGGTATATATATATATATATAATGTCTTGTTAAAAGAGGCATTTACCCTATCCCGCCTTGTCCATGTTGTTAGAGAGGCATTTGCCCCATCCCTCTATGTCCATTTAAAAGCGGTTAGCCCATCCCGCCATGTCCGTGTTGTTAGAGAGGCATTTACCCAATCCCACCATGTCCATTTAAAAGCAGTTACCCCATTCCGCCATGTCCATGTTGTTAGAGAGGCATTTACCCCATCCCGCCATATCCATGTTTAGAGAGGCATTCCCCATCCCGCCAGTCCTTTAAAAGCATTTCCCCATCGCCATGTCCATTTGAAAGCAGTTACCATCCCCATGTCCTTTAAGAGATTCCCCATCCGCCATGTCCATGTTGTTAGAGAGGCATTTGCCCCACCCGCCATGTCCATGTTGTTAAAGGCATTTGCCCACATCCCGCCATGTCCATGTTGTTAGAGAGGCATTTGCGCCATGTCCATGTTAAGGGCATTTCCCCATCCCGCCAAGTCCATGTTGTTAAAGGCATTTGCCCCACCCGCCAAGTCCATGTTGTTAAAGGGCTTGCCACCCGCCATCCATGTGTTAGAGAGGCATTTGCCCCATCCGCCATGTCCATGTTGTTAGAGAGGCATTTGCCCCATCCCGCCATGTCCATGTTGTTAGAGAGGCATTTACCCCATCCGCCATGTCCTGTTGTTAGAGAGGCATTTGCCCCATCCGCCATGTCCATGTTGTTAGAGAGGCATTTGCCCCATCCCGCCATGTCCATGTTGTTAAAGGGGCATTTGCCCCATCCCGCCATGTCCATGTTGTTAGAGAGGCATTTGCCCCATCCGCCATGTCCATGTTGTTAAGAGGCATTTCCCCATGCCATGTCCATGTTGTTAGAGAGGCATTTGCCCCATCCCGCCATGTCCATGTTGTTAGAGAGGCATTTGCCCCATTCCGCCATATCCATGTTGTTAGAGAAGCATTTACCCCATTCCGCCCTGTCCATGTTGTTAAAGGGGCATTTTCCCCTTCCCACCATGTCCATGTTGTTAGAGAGGCATTTACCCCATTCCGCCATATCCATGTTGTTAGAGAGGCATTTGCCCCATTCCGCAAGTCCATGTTGTTAAGGAGCATTTTCCCCTTCCTGCCAGTCCTGTTGTTAGAGAGGCTTTACCCATGCCCATGATTTGAAAACTTACCCATCCGCCAAGTCCTGTTGTTAAGAGGCATTTGTCCCACACCGCCATGTCCATGTTGTTAGAGAGGCATTTGCCCACCTGGACCATGGCCATTTGTTAGGAGGCATTTCCACTGCATCCAGTGTTAAGAGGCATTTGCCCCACACCGGGCATCCAGTTTTAGAATCCCATTTGTTAAGAGGCATTTACCACTGACTGGGGATATAGTTAGTTTTCTGGACAAATCACACAATCCGGGGACATAGATAGTTTTAGGATTTCCCAGATCATTGCCACGTCTCGCTCGGGACTTTGGTTGGAGTCTTCTTCTTCTTCTTCAAATGTTGCTTTACGTCCACAGAGACCATAAGGACTATTAGGGATGGGGAGCTTATGACGGCCACCTCGACTTTCACACAGCTCCTGAGCTCTGAGATACTACAGTTCAGTGTTGCTTTACGTCCACAGAGACCGTAATGATTATTATGGACAGGGAGCCCAGGACGGCCACGTCGACTTTCACGCAGCTCCTGAGCTCCGCTGGTTAGAGTTGTAGCTAGCTCTCTGATGTGTTTCCTTGCTTATAGTGCTACAATTTACAGATGAACCGTTTGGAACCACAGGAACGTGACATCTGGGACTATTGGCCCATAGTTCTGTAACTGTGATGAATTACTGACAAGGTCGGGCTTTACGTCGATCATTTACGTGCGGAGGCACCAACTATGCTGTATCTATCCTACGCTCTCCTACACTCTTCTTTCATAGCGTAATTTAAATCTGCCCTCAAGAGCCATCTTTTCTCCTCTGAACTCTGAATACTTTGCCTCTGTGTATGTGGTGTGTGTGTGTGTGTGTGTGTGTGTGTGTGCGTGCGTGCGTGCGTGCGTGCGTGCGTGCGTGCGTGCGTGCGTGCGTGCGTGCGTGCGTGCGTGCGTGTGGTGTGTGTGTGTGTGTGTGTGTGTGTGTGTGTGTGTGTGTGTGTGTGTGTGTGTGTGTGTGTGTGTGTGTGTGTGTGTGTGTGTGTGTGTGTGCGTGCGTGCAGTTGTGTGCCTTTGGTTTCACGTGTGTGTGTCTGTTTGTGTGCGTGCGTGTGTGTACACATGCAGTTGTGTGCCTTTGGTTTCACGTGTGTGTGTGTGTGTGTGCGCGCGCGGTGTGTGTGTGTGTGTGTGTGTGTGTGTGTGTGTGTGTGTGTGTGTGTGTGTGTGTGTGTGTGTGTGTGTGTGTGTGTGTGTGTGTGTGTGTGTGTGTGTGTGTGTGTGTGTGTGTGTGTGTGTGTGTGTGTGTGTGTGTGTGTGTGTGTGTGTGTGCGTAGTGTGTGTGTGTGTGTGTGTGTGTGTGTGTGTGTGTGTGTGTGTGTGTGTGTGTGTGTGTGTGTGTGTGTGTGTGTGTGTGTGTGTGTGTTGTGTGTGTGTGTGTGTGTGTACGTGTGCGCGCGCGTTTATGTGTGTGTACGTGTGTGGTGAAAAAGATATCCAATGAAGTAACGCAGCGTGTTTATTTAGGGTTCATTGTGCTCAGGTTGTGTGTATATTCTTTTGATCTTATTGCTTTCGTATTGTGCGCGTCGGCCTCACGTTAGGTATAAGCGCCTTGCGCAGAAATACTCTTTTACATTACAAGGGGTTTGGACCAGATACCAAAATAATGCTGAGTCAGCACTGAAAGTGACCCCTGGACCGAAAATCAACTCACAAGGGAGTTAATCAACACACAAGGGAGTTAATCAACACACAAGGGAGTTAATCAACACACAAGGGAGTTAATCAACTCACAAGGGAGTTAATCAACACACAAAATACGTCACACAAGCACAACAACAAAGACCCGAGTCGCCTACGGTAACTCTCACCCGGCATGCGTCTAAATACAAAGTACATAAACTCCACCAGACTCCAAGCGCTGGTTTACGACATCCTTCCTTCAACCACTGCCGTATGTAGTTACGCCATAGGTCCCAGAAAACTGTCAGCTAACGAGCAGTTTTTTGGTTGGTGCTCAAACAGTAGTAAGTTTGTTACAAACAACTCAGATTATATCAGACGTTTGTTTTATAACTGACCGTGTTGCTTACGCCAGCTCAAATCAAACCAAAATCCGTTTGAATCGAGACTTGGAATTCTTTTTTTTACCCGGGGTGGATGCGTCTCATGTTTATGTTTGGGCGCTAGGTTGCTTATAGTCATATTAGTACCCGAACCTTTCGGAGGGCGCTGACCGCGTCGGTGGACAGCTAGCTGCGCGGAGATAAAGAGTGCCGCTTCAGTGGCGTAAATAAATCTGGCAGAGTTTGGAGGAAGGTGCCGGAAAGCGATGCTGGAGAAAGGTGCCGGAAAGCGATGCTCGGAGTGTGAACCTCCACCGGAGGTATATTTCTCCGTGAAGGTCTTCGTGCAACGTTGTCGAAGCTGTCACCCTTACGGAATTCATTTTGCTGTCCGTCCGTTTGGCCAAAAGGCAGTGTACGATATTATGATGGCACTGCACTTTGTGTGGATGTGTATATTTTTGTCGTGACGTCACCAACTTTGCGAATCTGGGAAACTTACGGGGTCACCCACGTAGCAGTCTGGTCCCCGGTAGCTCATAGGATCTCTCTTTCTGTCCGGATGCTCCTGTTGAGTCTTTGTGGTTGGTCGAGCATTAAATATTCAAAGAAGCGGTCAGTCTTGGTGACCGAGTGTTTAATTACACACACACACACACACACACACACACACACACACACACACCACACACACACACACACACACACACACACACACACACACACACACACACAAATTACACTGCCTTGCATGGAAGCACAACACACCACACACACACACACACACACACACACACACACACACACACACACACACACACACACACACACACACCACACACACACACACAATTACACTGCCTGTGCATGGACAGCACACACACACACACACACACACACACACACAAATTACACTGCCTGTGCATGGAACACACACACACACACACACACACACACACACACACACACACACACACACACACACACACACACACACACACACACACACAAATTACACTGCCTTCATGGAAGCACACACACACACACACAAATTACACTGCCTGTGCATGGCAGCACACACACACACACACACACACACACACACACACACACACCACACACACACCACACAAATTACACTGCCTGTGCAGGAACACACACACACACACACACACACACACACACCACTCAAAGCACACACACACACACAATTACACTGCCTGTGCATGGAAGCACACACACACACACACACACACACAAATTACACTGCCTGTGCATGGAAGCACACACACACACACACACACACACACACACAAGTGTGCAGCACCCACACACACACACAATACGCCTGTGAATGGAGCACACACACCACACACACACACACACAAAATTACACTGCCTGTGCATGGCAACACACCACACACACACACACACAATTACACAAACATTGCCTGTGCATGGAAGCACACACACACACACACACACACACACACACACCACACACACACACACACACACACACACACACACACACACACACACACACACACTTACACTGCCTGTGCATGGAAGCACACACACACTCACACACACACACTCACACACACACACACACACACACACACACACACACACACACACACACACACACACACACACACACACACACACACACACACACACACACACACACACACAATTACAACTGCCTGTGCATGCGACACACACACACTCACACACACACACTCACACACACACTCACACACACACACACACACACACACACCTCACACACAACACACACACACACACACACACACACACACACTCACACACACACACACACACACACACACACACTCACACACACACTCACACACACACTCACACACACACTCACACACACACTCACTCACACAAAGCACAAGGTAGAATTGAAATGTTCAGTTTACTTCATTGTCTTTACGCAGTCATGCAGTTCTAAACTCATTCCAAGTACATGTATTTTGTTCTTCAGTGCTTGATCAGTAACAACTTTCCGTACAGTCACTGCATCTTCCAAACATACGAAGGAAACTGTTACTTCCTGCTAAAACTAATTGAATGTGCTGAATGCCTCAATAAAATTAAAATGCAATAAAATAAAAAATACAAATGTAACTTGGTGTTTTACGCCGAGCCAAAAAAAAAAAAAAAAAAAAGGGGGGGGGGGGGGGGGGATTCTTTTTTTAATACATTTTACAAATACAAAATCAAAACGAGTTATTGGCAGAAATAAGAGAGAAAAAAGAAAAGAAAAAAGGCAACTGAAGTTACACACGGTAAAATCTCTATACGATGTAACCACTGGTGGAGAAAAAAAGAGGATATGTACACCCAGCGAGAACTGAAAATCTGGATCATGTCCAGCATTAAAATACAAACCGAAGCTACACACGTATACGATAGAGATTCACAGAAATACACGATGTACGTATATCGAAACCAAAATTCACGAGTGAAATGGTGACATTAACAAGAACAAAAAAAGCTAAAGGCTGTCACAACGCAGCACTGTTTCCAAATCAGCACTGTTTCCAAATCAGCATACACCGAAATGCAAGCTCAACAAAGCCTTCTTCTCATTAAAAATAAAATAAAATAAAATCTCTATTTTTTTTCGCTTTAATTGCTTACTTTAAGCCTTCTTCTCATTTAAAATAAATAAAAAAATCTCCATTTTTGTTCGCTTTAATTGCTTACTTTTCCACAAAGAATATAGCTACGTGCATGCTAATGCCTTAAGTTTTTGGTTGGTTTGTTTGTTTTGCTTTTATGCAAGATCACCGACATATCGTTTTGAGATTCCAATGACACGGACCAAATTCTGACACAAGAGGTGGCTGCTATACTTCCTCTTCAGTGTTGCTTTACGTCCACAGAGAGCATAAGGACTATTAGGGACGGGGAGCCCAGGACCTTCACCTCGACAATCACACGGCCCCTGAGCTCTGGCTGGCTATTATACGTGTACCCTGTCGATGCTTCCACCTCGCTAGAACGGAAAATGGAGGCACTAGCTGAGTCTAAGTTACATCTGCCAGCAGACGGATGTTGGTTCGAGCCTGCTTCAACTGACCTTTCTTTTCAGAAGTTGTTTATGGGCACCATCTTGGAACCCAAGACTCACGAAGGAACCCTTGAGAAATGCCAGAGTTCCTTGGAACCCAAGACTCACAAAGGAACCCTTGAGAAATACCAGAGTTCCTTGGAACCCAAGACTCACAAAGGAACCCTTGAGAAATGCCAGAGTTCCTTGGAACCCAAGACTCACAAAGGAACCCTTGAGAAATACCAGAGTTCCTTGGAACCCAAGACTCACAAAGGAACCCTTGAGAAATACCAGAGTTCCTTGGAACCCAAGACTCACAAAGGAACCCTTGAGAAATACCAGAGTTCCTTGGAACCCAAGACTCACAAAGGAACCCTTGAGAAATACCAGAGTTCCTTGGAACCCAAGACTCACAAAGGAACCCTTGAGAAATACCAGAGTTCCTTGGAACCCAAGACTCACAAAGGAACCCTTGAGAAATGCCAGAGTTCCTTGGAACCCAAGACTCACAAAGGAAAAGAGGAGGCCCCCAAAAAACCAAACAAATTCAACAATGCTCGCACTGGAATCCGAGCAACAAGTTTGAATAATTACGGTCTTAAGTTCCAAACTGTGTCCTTTACCTATTTGGCACAGCACAGACTGTGTCTTTTACCTCCTTAGCAC
>JABMCL010003138.1:0-16360 GCA_018857735.1 Alviniconcha marisindica
AGGTGGCACTTCCGCTCTCGCAAAACGCACACTCGTGTTGCACAACAGTCTGCAATTTGTGATCACATCAAGTTTAATCTACACAATCTGTCAACAGCACTCAGCCGGTCAGTACAGAAGTAGTTAAGGGGTGTGTATTGCATGAAGCTGCCCAGTTTGTGTGGTTTTAAAACTACAAGGGTCTGTCCTTTTAGAACTTGCCATTTGGTGTGGCTGCTCCTCTTCCCTCGTGTCCGTCACAAAACAGCTTTAAAATGATTTGGCTTTGCACTGAATGTACATTACCTTGCCAAGCTTTAAATACAAACAAACAAACAAACAAAACCATTCTAGCACCTTATAGGCTGTATTACTTGGCAGCTTAAAGATCAAATCCTGTAGACACCGAGTTAGGTCTTCATCCAAAATGGCTGCCACCACTGAATGCTCTTGTAGGGTGCGTCCGCTGACAGTGACCGTGGCGCAGGCTCCATGTTTCTCCCACATGGTTCGCCACTCTTATTCTTAACAATGCACACTCTGAAATTCTCTCATTCACCAGGTAGGTGCGACAGTGACAGGAATGGATGTATTCACACCTAAACTATCATCGTCATACAATCTGAATGGTTTGGGGGCTATTAAGACTTTTGCTTGCTGGGTTGTTGATATTTAATGCACAGATAACCATGCCCATTATATCTAAGCAAAAACCACCTGGAGTAAAGGTAGTCACCTGCTAGCTGATATTTGGTGCCCAGATAACCATGCCCATTATATCTTAGACGCGAAAAGCCACAAAGAGTAGAGGTAGTAACTTGGTAGTTGATAGTTAATGTACCCAGTGAATCATGCCGGTTCATCAGGGTTAAAACATGAGAAGAAGGAGAAAGAAAGAAAAAACATCAAAAGCCCCAGAGTGTGTGGGCAATATCAGTAGCACACTGCGCCAGGTGTGTTTGGCAAGGGTGCAAACTGGTTAAAATATAATAAAAATAACCTAACTTTCAGCTCCTTGCTCGTGTAAATCTTCTTTGTACACAGACAGACTTGTAAAAATAAATGCATCGCAGCTTTAAAGTTATGAGAAGAGAGTGGGACCACCCATTGTTAAGCTGTTCAATTTCTGGGACTTTACATTTTCCTTTGTTGCCTTTTAGATGCCTGGTCTTTTTTCTTCTTCTTTTTCTCAAGTAAAAGCTGCAACTTGTGTGCGTAACTGAGCAGTCCCTCGGTCTGGCGATGATGCAAGTTAAATATTTATCCCCCTTCTGCAGGTTCTCTGTTGACCATCATCATGAAACTCCCCAACTTTCCAACACCTTGGCCCACAAAGGACATTTTCCCCAAAATTTCCAGGCCTGGGAAAAGGCCTCTCAGTTTTCCCCAATTTATGACGACTGTACGAACCCTGCTTAAGCTTGACATCTCTGTGTAAATTCAGCTGTTTTCTTTGCATGACTGTAGAAGCAACCTAGTGCCCAAGCACACACGTAAACACGAGATGCAGCCACCCCGGGTAAAAAAATAAAAAGGAGTTCTGTCTCGATTCAAACAACTGTGGTTTTGTTTGTGCTGGTGTAAACTTTGTTGGTGGCTGTAAATGACACGCCTTGTTTTATTTGAGTTGTTTGCAACAAACTTACTACTGTTCGAGCACCAACAAAAAAACTGCTCGTTAGCTGACAGTTTTCTGGACCCTATGGCGGAACTAAATACGGCACTGGTTGAAGGAAGGATGTGGTAAACCAGGGCTTGGAGTTTGGTACCAGGAATCTGGAGGCTGAGAGCATCAGAGGCAGAGTTGTGACTATGGGAGGGTGTGAAAAGTTGAAGACAGTCACAGAGATATATGACAGAGCCCAGTGGCTGTATGGCTTCAAGGAAATACTGCCCCACTTCAGTTATGGCTCTCCGCTTTTGCTTTGCCCTGCTCCCCCTGTTTGAATCGCTACTACAAGCCACTTGGAGAATTCAACACTGAATTTCTGCGGACCATGGTGGCAGCAACTGAGAAAATCGATACGCGGGCAGGCGGGCTCAGGCAAACTGCGTGGTCACACTGGCAATCTCACACAGTGGTACAGTCACTGAAATCTGCCACCTAGCCGCTGTTTGGCCGTTGCGTGACCGAGACGATTGGACAACCTGCTCTCATCCCCGTTTCTATTTTCGTTTGTATCATTTACTGACGAGTCAATCTATGTGCCATTGTAATAGGCCGTTGCCACGGAGCCGCGACCATGACCTTGGCTTCGCACCTTGGGCGGAGATGTGTAGTTTGTACTATCGACTGAGTGTTGGGATGGTCAGCTAGCATTGTACACAGGGCGTATGCAACAATGAGTCAAGGCATTAAGAGGCTGTTTTGTCTGGACGCCCACAGGGTAACTAACTTAGCAG
Organism: Alviniconcha marisindica; assembly: GCA_018857735.1. Classification (NCBI taxonomy): domain Eukaryota; kingdom Metazoa; phylum Mollusca; class Gastropoda; family Provannidae; genus Alviniconcha; species Alviniconcha marisindica. The sequence goes on from JABMCL010003138.1 coordinate 2,383, forward strand.
CATTTCCCATTCAGTCCTTTGAGAATGAAGCCCTGACATGGCTGATCATGCCTCAGACATCGGGCAGCTTACAATTGTGACCCTCTCTCTCTCTCTCTCTCCCTCAATTTTTTGTTTTTGTTTTTTGCCAAGTACATCTTCTGCAGCAAAGCCGGCATTCACACTCATTCCTACTTCCTTTCCATAAGCATCTGTTCATATTCTAAACCATAATTTGACTACATCCACCCGCTGCAGTTTGACATGTTTGTCATATTGTAACACAGTGTAATCATTCTTTCATCGTGTGTGTGTGTGTGTGTGTGTGTGTGTGTGTGTGTGTGTATGTGTGTGTGCGTGCGTGCGTGCGTGTGTAAACAAGATTTTTTTGTTCACACACAGTCCACTTTTGTTTACCGTTAATCATTTACAATTACACTATGAAAAAATGAAAAAAGGTAGATGTTTCAATTCAGTGTTTGACTCATTTTCTAAACACCATTTCTTTACATTATGAAACAAAAAATTATTGCTTTTCAATATGGTACAAAGCATTTTGATTTACATGAAGCGGTTCTTATGTAGTGCACACTTGAATTTTAGTAACAGCACTCACAAATTTCTCCACATAAATCAATTTATGTTTTTTTTAAATTCCAGCTGGGGGCAGTCCCTGAATACCTATCTATGCTTTAGAAACACACACACACACAAAAAACACGTTTACACTAAAAAAATAATAATAATCTTTTGTAGTGTGCAAAAAAATTCTTTAACATTTACTCCTTGATTAACGGACAATTCTTGAAAATTATGTATGCGTGAGACATTGAGAGCATGTGTGTTCACAAGCACATGTGGTGTATGTGTGTGTGTGTGTGCGTGCATGTGTGCACGCACGTGCGTGCGTGCATGTGTTTTGTTACGGAGAAGCAGCAGGAATAGATGTCTCTTGACATGTATATATATATAAAATAATAGCGCATGAGTGTACTGTTTTGTTCATACATTGTTGTCTATAACGCTCATCGGATTTCTCCGCTTTTATTTTATCCTCCTGGCTGAAAGTAAGTCCGCAACGAAAAAGAAATTCAGTTTATGCATAATTTTAATGGGGTCTTCTATTTCAACATTATATACACACATAATTATATAACAATGTTACTATTATAGGATTAATATATCAGATTACTGTATCAAAGGGTTGACCGTTTCCTTTATAACCAAGCCGGCAACATGTCTTGCCTCAAGATCTCAAACTTAAGATAAACTTTTTGGTTCTTTTTGTGATACCTCGGTGAGAAATCAGCGGCTGAATCTCATCTGGGGGTTACCACCGTTGTGATCAGTGTGCAGGGTTTTTCCCTTTCCCCGGGCAGGGGTCTGGCTACATCCATGTAGGCCTATCCTTGTGAGATGTAATTGCGGCTTGTTTCTTTCCTTTGGATCTTTTTCTTTCTTATCCGTGATTCACCACAACTGGCCCATTGGCACTATTATTAAGTAATAAGGTACAAGTCTTTCTGTTGGCTGCCCTTTCTTTTCCACCATCATTTCCTTCTTTTTTGGGGGGTCTTTGGCTTCTTCAGCTATTAGCCTGCCTGACTGACTTGAACTCAATTGAAATATCGTTCACACAGGTAGATAACCTAACTAAACATTGCTTCTTCAGTCCTGTTGTACTAATTCTTCATTTTCAAAGATATCGCTTGAGGCTGTCACAGCCTAGTTTTATATAAAAACATCGCATGTCACAACACTATCTACTGAGTCAGGCATGGACGGCATGCCCGAACTAACACCAAAACAGTTTAAAAATTGCACCGTCGCAAAAGGGCTATTTCATCATGTTCAATCCGGGTCGAGGGCAAGGGTGACAGACAGTGGCATTGCTAAAGCACTACTGAGAGACTGCTGTGTAGCTTCCGAGGGACAGTCATCAAGAGATTGCGTTCTACGTCACCACTTCTTGTTGGATGTGTCAGCCCGGATGTTACACACATTTTATCAGTCTAGCACTGTGCAGTTCACAGATTATCATCATTCTACTTGTGTCTCGCTCTCCAGCTGGTCGTATGACAAAAATTGCTGGGACAACTGTCAAGCGCTACCCCTTTCGGTGTATCGACCTAGTTTTGGGGGTGTGAATGTGAGACCCTTTGTCTGGCCAGGTAAGATACGCTTGTTAATGACAAACATTTTAAAACCATGACTCGTCAAGATGGCAGAGGCTAGCGTCTGTGAATAGGTGAACAGGTAATGGTGAAGTGAAGGCCTGACTAGTGACTAGTCACTGACTAGTGACTGAAGACTCTCACCAAAGCCTCAGTGGGGCGGTCTTCATAACACAGGGAAGTTTGACTTTCATGCGGGTTTTGGTAGTGCGTGAACTGAACGGGCGGGCTTGTGCCGCGCCAGTGCACTGTTGAAAGTAGGAAGCGCAGAGGATTACCAGGTTGCCCTCTGTCCTTGACTGGCAATCCCTCTCTGTATGATGGCACACAGACGGCCATTTGGGTCGTTCTCTTTTGCGATCAAACGGTAATCCAGGGCTCTGGTTTGTGAGTTTGACATGGCCAAGTTTTGTCTTCGATTTACAGTGCCCAGCCCTGACTCCTCTGTAGATCCTTGCCCCCTCCTCGTCTTGGTGCCAATGTGGTCTGCAGGGAGTTGTTGTTGTTGTTGTTTTTTGGGGGGGGTTCTAAAACTGAAATATTTTCTCAATCACTGTTGTCTTAATATATGTGATTAGGTTATCAGCAGAATGATTAAGTAGTAATACTTAGTCATTGGAGCTGTTTGAACAATTACAGGATAGGGTTCATGTCAACTGGTAATTTCTGGTGTTTTGCTGGTTAAGATAAGCATATTTATGTACAGGGGTGGAAAAAAAATCGCTTAAGAATTGGGCTGTTATTTTCTTGGCCTGGTTCTCAGAAAAAGGAGAGAAGAACCAGTGAGAGACTGACAGCATGTGTGGAGTGCATGTGTGTTCTAGATGGGGAAGGGAGCAGTACAGCTCTAGAACTTAGAAACAATATGGACAGACATGTATCTGCCCAGTTTCCATGAACCACTTTTGCCACCTTATCTATAATTATGTCACGCTGGTTGGAAAAGTTACAAGACAACAAGTAACTAGAGCCATCAGAGGATTGGAACAGTGCAAGTGATTTTTTAAAATTTATAGATTGGGGTTAATTGTGGAAGTTAAAGCATGCCGAAGCTCTGTAGCTGACCCCATGTTGTTAAGATGAGACTTATAAAAGTAGATTAAAATTTAGGATTTGGCTGAACTGCTGAATTTGATTGTTACTAATGCTACTTCACTACAATTGCCCCAGGTAAAAAAGAAAAGAAAAAAAGAGTTCCGTCTTGATTCAAACGATTGTGGTTTTGTTTGTGCTGGTGTAAACTTTGTTGGTGGCTGTAAATGACACGCCTTGTTTTATTTGAGTTGTTTGCAACAAACTTACTACTGTTTGAGCACCAACAAAAAACTGCCCGTGAGCTGACAGTTTTCTGGACCCTATGGCGGAACTAAATACGGCACTGGTTGAAGGAAGGATGTGGTAAACCAGGGCTTGGAGTTTGGTACCAGGAATCTGAAGGCTGAGAGCATCAGAGGCAGAGTTGTGACTATGGGAGGGTGTGAAAAGTTGAAGACAGTCACAGAGATATATGACAGAGTGGCGTGTATGGCACATTTATAGCAGAGAGTGTTTATCTTGTACTGAATTCTTTGTGGGGCTGGGAGCCAGTGAAGAAGCTGAAGCAAAGCGGTGATGTTGTCAGTTTTCTTCTTATTTTTTTCAGGAGGAGGTGAGCAGCACAGTTCTGAATGCACTGAAAGCTACTGACTGAGGAAGCAGGAAGACCCGAAAGGTGGGAGCTGTAGTGGAGGGCGCATGGCAGAACTGCAGTGGAGGGCGCATGACAGAACTGTAGTGGAGGGTGCATGACAGAACTGTAGTGGAGGGTGCATGACAGAACTGTAGTGGAGGGTGCATGACATAACTGTAGAGGGGGGCACATGACAGAACTGTAGTGGAGGGTGCATGACAGAACTGTAGTGGAGGGTGCATGACAGAACTGTAGTGGAGGGTGCATGACAGAACTGTAGTGGAGGGTGCATGACAGAACTGTAGAGGGGACACATGACAGAACTGTAGTGGAGGGTGCATGACAGAGCTGCAGCGGAGGGCGCATGACAGAACTGTAGTGGAGGGCGCATGACAGAACTGTAGTGGAGGGTGCATGACAGAGTGATGTAAGCAGTTTTACTGTGGCCTCGGTGGAAAGATATTTTTGAACAGAGCTAATTTGGAGAAGCTGGCAGTAACAGGATTTGGAGGTTTGACTAATGAAGTTTTGCAAGGTGTGCTGTCAAGAACACCAAGGCTTTGACAGTCAGAGAGTGGGACTATGAACGTGATACTGTCAAGTTCAAGGGTGTTGGTAAAATGGAAGACAGTTTTTGTCTCGTTCTGATGAGCACCTCTTCTGTCTTTAGGGACATAAACTGCACGAAAGGTGCATCCTGGAACTAACGCAAGTGACAATTCCTTTCAAAGAACGGTAAAGTATTATTTTATCTGGGACAGCGGAAGGACCTGTCTAAAGAGTGAACAGCCCTACATACATCACAACTGCACAAGGAGGAACAGAACCAGCTGAGCTCATACCTTTGAATGTTGAGCATTGAAACTTGCTCCAATAATTCTAAAGATTTTGGCAAGCAAGGGACTCGAAACGCTTAAACAGAACTTGGCACAGAGCAAGATTTTGCCGCTGGCATTTCAAATATAACACTTCTCTGTGACAGAGAACAGGCAAAAATGCAGAACTGACTGAACAAGGTTAGATCCGACTCAAGTCCTCCTTTATTGGCTCTTGTCCGTTATGTATAGTGTGCGTACATGTACGTGCACTTAGAACAATCCCTCCAGACAAGATTTTGCGCTGTATAAATACGTTATTACTGGCTGAATACATTTTTGAGTGGATTAAGTCATGGCAGGACTACCAAGCTTCTGTGTCAAATGATGTCTGACCTTAATAGACAATCTTTGAAAGGGGATAGCTCAGTGGTTAGAGTGTCGGACTCGTGATCGAAAGGTCCCGGGTTCGAGTCCCGGCAGAAGCGGCGGGAGAATTTTCTTCGGAAACACAGCACGTGAAGACTACACAAATCATGACTCTGATAATTCACCAAATCAGGTCGAGGCACTAGGTGACATAACACTGAATGAGAAAAACAGGTGTGAAAGAACAGCTGACCCAGCCCTGAAAAACGATCATGGCTCTGATGTAAAACGTCAATGTAAAATAAGCAGTGATGAACTAGGGAAGAGTGATGAGGACACACCAAATATCAGAGATGAGGAGGAACCACTACCAAAGACGGATAAGGACACACCACCCATAAAAGACCAGGAGACACTACCAAAGAGGGATAAGGACACACCACCCATAAAAGACCAGGAGACACTACCAAAGAGGGATAAGGACACACCACCGACCAGAGATAAGAGGGGAATACCGAAGACGGATAAGGACACACCACCCATGAAAGACCAGGAGACACTACCGAAGAGGGATAAGGACACACCAGCCCCCAGAGATAAGGGGGGAATACCGAAGAGGGATAAGGACACACCACCCACCAGAGATAAGGGGGGAATACCGAAGAGGGATAAGGACACACCACCCACCAGAGATAAGGGGGGAATACCGAAGAGGGATAAGGACACACCACCCACCAGAGATAAGGGGGGAATACTGAAGAGGGACCAAAAGCAGCCAAGGAAACAGGGACCAAGAAAATCAAAGAGCACAAAACTAATAGACTTTCTGTTTTCCATTCTGGTTCTAAACTCTGTACTTCCTAAAGCCACAGGCCTACTAACATTTGAAAAGCAACCTTTGCCAGCAAACTGCACACGTCATATCCAGGATACCTCATGTCCAGTAGACGGCATTGACAACTACGATGAGATAAGTGAGATGTGTTGCGGCCACATACCAGGAACAGTTTTGCACTGTCAAAGTAACGGCAGTCTTCGCAGCATAAGCTGTCTGAAAAACACAACGGTCGCAAAAGGCACGTACATTGAGATCGTAAACAAGGGTGGGCACCCGGTCAAGGACACATACCCATGTGATGACGACTCCTACGAACCAAATGACAGAGGGTCGAGCTCAGTGACACATCCCTACTGTAAAAAGGAAAAAAGAAAATGCCGGCAACCAGGACAATGACTGCTGTGTAGGGGCGGAGCAACACAGGACAACCAGTGTCAGTGTATGCGTGGTTGGAGATCAGACTGCAGCAGAGGTTTTTCAGGTGATGACTCGTGTTTCTGCAAAAGACTGCCTTGTCCCAGTGGGACAGAGAGAAACATTACCTACCAGAAAGGCCGGGAACCAACATGCCCAGCAGAAGCCATACCACTTAACTACACCTGCGTCACCGTCAAGACCGCTGAGGTTTCTACCCCTGCTAACTTGTCTGACACTTCCTCCCCTTCCGTCCCAAGCCCCACGCCCAAAACCAGTGACGATCGCATAGATGAACCTAACTTAAAATTGTTGGCTCTCCTCCTCCTCATTCCTGCTGCAGTGACTGTTTTCATAGTTCTCTACAAACGCAACAAAAGATTCAGGCACAGATAAAAACAGGACTGAAGTTATTTCTAACTATACTTGCAAAAGGAATGCAGGTCAAAGCCCCACACCAGAGCCAGAGCCAGAGATGGAAACTTTTGTATAATTACAACTACAAACTAGTAAACTTCCCTGGTTCTCTTCACGTCACACAACACACCACCCATATATATATATATATAAAGAAATAAACTTGAAACAATGCCAAAAACTATATATCAGTTAAAAAATAAAAAAAATAAAAAAGGGATCCCAGAAACAAGCCAAAAAGGCCGATAAGCCAAGCCTCAACAGACCAAAAACAAAAGTAGCTCAGTGGTCATACTTACAGATTCCAAGTGTTCAAAGAATCAGATATTTGGTCAAGGATAGACCAAACCCCCCCCCCCCCCCCCCCACCCCTCAAAAAAAAAAAGTATTTAATTGTCGAGGCATTATATTTAGATCTGGAGGACCTTCAACAGAGTCAATCTGATGGGGGGGGGGGGAGAGAGACATAGAGAGGGGGGAGGAGAGACATAGAGAGAGGAGGAAGAGACAAGGACTACCTTGCTACATAAAATTTGATCATCAATTATTATATTATTATTTATTTTTGGGGGGGGGGTGTACTACCCTTATCAAAGGTAGTACACCCCCCACCCCACTCTTTGTACATAAAATGTTTTGATCATCAAGTGAGAATGTTAAGATATATTTACATACTTAGCAATTTTAGTCTCTTTCCACTCTCCATCTGAAGTGTAATGTAAAAATATATAAAAAAGGGAGGGGAAAAAAAAAAAAAACTAACAAAAAAGGAAAATAAATTAACTGTAAAATCTGTTGAATATGCCTTGATGTGTTTGCTACGTATACATTCTGTTGCCTTTTTTCTTCTTCTTTTTTTCCCCTGCCAATTTTCCTGCTTGTTCTGTTCTGCTTAAGAACACATTTTGTCATAAAATTTGCTCCAAGATGTTAAGTAAAATGAGCAAGTAAACTACAAATCAAATGTCATGCTCTTAAATTGTTTCCACCTTTTTTGTTTTGCTTGAACGTTTCACAGTGGACTAAAGGTAACATCTCATCTGTTGATGTTGTAGAAGTACAATCCACAAAACTGTCTTGCCAAGTTCAAGTGTGCATTTTGTGCAATCTGGTGAGCATCATTTTGCCCCATGTACCTTCTCCCACCACCCTCCACGCACCGCTATTTTGTTCTCTCTCTCTTCTTCTTCTTTTTTTCCTCTTTTTGTCATTTACTGATTTAGTTGTACATAAGTATTTGGTTTGCTGTATGGCAGCAAATGCCGCATGGTTTTCTTGTTCATTTTCCTGTATGACCGAGGATGCTGCACGGTTTTCTATCAATGTACCGTCTACAGCTCTGTGGACAGCAAAACTGTTGTAATCATTTTGTACACGTTTTATTAATGTACTCTCATAGCTATGCACATAGATTATCAGTTCTATATATACACTTTATAGAACTTTGCTGTGGACAATAAGTTATGGAGAAAGGGCACTGACTGACTGAATAAAACCCATTACAGTTCTCTACGGCAACCTCAATGAGATGAAATTCTGCTTGACACAATTGCACAAAGTTGCCGAAGTATCTCTATTCTACTGGGTCCTTTGTAGACTTGCAGTTTGATCAGGATAAATTCCTCTCAGAAAGATGTAACTGCTGATCTAAGCTGATTTGTTTTGCGGGATAGAACTGTGTAGCTTGTATTATCTGTGTAGCAGGAGAGCTGTGCAAGCTAGCTCGAGTTACGGACCCCGAGTTCCCCCACCCCTTCTCGCCAGTCGGACACTGCCTGCCAGCGACTGGCCAGCGCACGGTGGTATAAAAGACGGTGCCTGCCTGGTTTCTGTACCATGTGCTGACAAGTACTGGTCAACCCCACTCCATCCCATGAGTCTACATGCTGAAAAGTGTGTTGCTCTTCACTAGAGACCTGTAAAGCATTTTATATTTTGATCGCATAAAGTCAGATAACAACTTCAGAAAGATAATGATGATTTGCCAGATCACAGACACTGTGGATAATCATGTTTGTGGATATCTCTGACATTTCTGTGCTGGTCATGATCATCTCCGTACTTGGCAAAGAGCTGGCTGACTGCAAGCTGATGCTTGAAACCATCTAGCAAATGCACACTGGACTAAGCCTAATGACCACGCAAGCTAAATTGTTTCACTCATAATATGCAATACTGTGTAAAACTGACTGTGTGGAGGTGAACCAGTGGACAAGACTTCCACCCGTAGAGGTTTTATGGAAGTAGCTTATTCAGGTTTGAACATTAGTGCACTGTTGTAAAAAGTTGCTTAACTTCTGAGCTTGTGTGTATTTATTATTTGCAAAGTTGTGATATTCTTTTTTTTTTTTTTGGAGGGTTCCTTTTTGCAACTGTTAACAACCATATCATTGTGCAAGATCAACTTTCTGTGCTGACTCTTATTTCGGTATCTGTTCCACACCCCATGTTACTGCAGTAGCACTTAAAAGATCCCCATCATTCCACCAAAAGTGCAAAGGGCAGGTGTGTGCATGCACCACATGCTCACGGAAGTTTGTTTTGACTGTGTTTTGTTCTTTGTTTTGTAATAGGCTATGTGCTCCGATTTGGAGAAACAGCATGTAAAAGAGTAAATTATTATTATATATGCATAATGGCAAATACCAGTGCCATATGGCAGCAAGCTGCACATACCACCTACCAACTACCATCTCCTAGCGGCTCAACAAGAGCTACAGATACAAACAAAAAAGCCTACCTCTTCACAAAACACAGTGAAGAATTTTCAGGGAAAGTCAGAAGAATGGACCATTAAAAGAAATATGACAAGACAGAGAGAGCAACAGGACCAAGTAGCAGAATTACTCAGGAGATAGGAAAGGGGAATCAAATGATTGTCCGCAGATTCCAGACAGGAGGAAGGCATCAGAGATCTCCTGCATCCCTTTAGGGACTTAAACTGTAATAAAAAGAGTGACTCAAATCTCTTGCACCAGCATGTTGGATTATCTTATCTGTATAAACAGAAGTTACAACCCTTTTAAGATGTTTGCACTAATATATAAAAAGGCCACATACAGGCAGCTATATATATAAGCTGCCAAGTCATTGTTGGCATCAACAAATCTGGCATCTCTGCCTTGTTTATACAACTGTGTTCATCGGTTAAAAAAAGAAATTTGATGGAGGGAGGCAAGGGGACTTGTTTTGTTGTTACTTTCAATTTTATATACCAAATACAAAATTTACCCAACTTAGTATTATCCTCATGCACTTGTGTTTCAGGACTCCCAAATCTCCAGTCGTCTCAAGTGCCTGCCACTTCCTGCAGAGGAACAAGGTAATCAAAGCTGGAGGTCTGGAATTTTCTCATCTGCTGAATCATTCTGACATCAGACTGTTAAGTGCTCTGGCTTCACCTGGCCAGCCAGCTGGAACTCCACCAGAAAACATCCCCGCCAACCACTGATCAAGTTCACATCGAGCTACACAGTGACTATATTAGTATATATACTTGTTTTAGTTTTCTCTCCACTGCATACACACCCCCACACACAAATCTGATGACAAAAGATTTGTCAATCAGTTAACATATATACATATTTTATTTTTGTTGATACCGTTTTCCATCTTGATGTACATTATGTGTGTGTACGCTTGTTCAGCACTTTGAGCCGCAGGGTAGGCACTTTACAAATTTCCATTATTATTATTAACAAGGCATTACTGTGCTGATGAAATTCAAGTCGATCAAGAATTGGATGCCAGTCAATTAGAAAATCAAAAGAGTCACATTTTCCAAACATTCAAAATTACTCTGATGGGCAGCGATCTTGTTCTGCTACTCAATAAGACAACACCGGTGACCAATCAGGACCAACCACTGACCACAGGACCACAGGTCCAGCAGCCACTGTGGACACACCACAGGCAGTCCCACTAAAGACCACAGGTCCAGCAGCCACTGTGGACACACCACAGGCAGTCCCACTAAAGACCACAGGTCCAGCAGCCACTGTGGACACACCACAGGCAGTCCCACTAAAGACCACTGGTCCAGCAGCCACTGTGGACACACCACAGGCAGTCCCACTAAAGACCACAGGTCCAGCAGCCACTGTGGACACACCACAGGCAGTCCCACTAAAGACCACTGGTCCAGCAGCCACTGTGGACACACCACAGGCAGTCCCACTAAAGACCACAGGTCCAGCAGCCACTGTGGACACACCACAGGCAGTCCCACTAAAGACCACAGGTCCAGCAGCCACTGTGGACACACCACAGGCAGTCCCACTAAAGACCACAGGTCCAGCAGCCACTGTGGACACACCACAGGCAGTCCCACTAAAGACCACTGGTCCAGCAGCCACTGTGGACACACCACAGGCAGTCCCACTAAAGACCACAGGTCCAGCAGCCACTGTGGACACACCACAGGCAGTCCCACTAAAGACCACTGGTCCAAAACAACCAACAATGAGCCAGAACAGCAAGATATGTTTAATCATTATGCTGACTATAGTAATATTGAGTCAGACTGGACCAGCAAAATGGGACCTTTCCAAGCTCAAAAATCTTCTAAAACAAACACTGCCTGATAGTTGCTGGGATCATTTCGAACGGACCCAAGAATGCCCAGCCTTAAAGTCTGACTATGCAAAATTAAATGCAAAGTGTTGTGGAACAGATTCATTTCTACACTGTCTACTCGATTATCAGCCGAGTGGTGACCAGTTTTTCACCGTAGGCTGCCTACCAAAAACTCTGGTCAAAAGCGGCACATTCATAAAGATTGTTGAAAGAGATGGGCTTCTCAAAATACAGGCACAACCCTGCGATAAACATCATTTTGAGCCTAAAGACAGATGGTCTAATTCAATCAGGTATGCTTACTGCAAGCACATCAAAACACGCTGCCTGGCAGCAAACTTCCAGCAACTCCTGTGCAGAGGTGGCCCAAGCAGGGACGATCAGTGTATGTGCATGCAGGGTTACGAATCAGATTGCAACAGAGGCTTCACAGAAAGGGATGATCATGAGTGTGATTGTCGAGAGTCCTCCAAGTGTCCGAATGGGACAGAGCGCAACATCACTTATACAGACGGTGAACAAGTCTGCCCATCAGATGGAGAGATATCACTGAACTACCAATGTGTCCCTGTTGACACTCCTGGGGCTTCTTCCCCAAAGAACTTTCCCAACACTGCCTCTCCCACACAAATCCCCAGAACCACAACCACTTCCAAGTCCACTGATGACTCTACAGACATAGGCGGATCTGACAAATTACAGTTTCTGGGCTTCCTTGTCATCATCCCTGTAGCAATACTTTTCATACTCTATAAATGCAACAACAAATTCAGGCAGGCAGTTGACAATTTTTTTTTGTAGAAAGAGAGCAGCTGAAAGACCACCACAGGAACAAGCATCAAGGACAAAACCAAGAACATTTAAGTGTAACTACATGGTAGGAAAAAGAGGAGAGTAGTGTTTAATCACAGGTTAGGGTCACAAGGTCAGATCACTACCTTTGTACATAGAGGTTATTAACCCCTTCACTGTCGGGACATCACTTGAAAACGACCATTAAAAGTGTGAAATTTGAAACCCTTAAGCCTTTTGTTTTCTTCTTCGCACTGGCGTGTGAAAGGATTTTCATCCAAACGCATAGCATTAAAAGTAGATGTTATAGGACCGGAAAATATACTGTTTGCGGGCGCGTCCGTCCATCTTTCAGCCCGGAAATTTTACAGGCTGGGGCAGTGAAGGGGTTAATATCAGTGTAGGGCATCACACATTATACTGACATCATCTCAAAGAAAACAGCAAACATACAGAAATTGAAGGCCCCTCTGCTGAGAACCCCATGCAGGGCTATCATATGTCCCCTCTTTTAAACCTGCAGTAGTACAGGCCTTGCATGCTATGCCTACTGCCAGGATAGTCTGCCTCTCACGCATGACTTTCAGGCAGGGAAACTGGTAGACCTTGTGGGCTGGACTTCTCCAAGGCCTGCTTCGCAAGTTGTCCCATTATGGGATCACCGGTAGAACAAACACATGGATCAAGAGCTTCCTGAGAGATCAACAAGCTGTCATGTTGATGGTATGAAGTCGAACTTTGTCCCATGGGACTCAGAGGTGCCTTAAGGCAAGTGTTCTTGGCCCAGAATTATTTGTCCTATACATCAGTGACCTAGCTGCCACAACAGCCTACCTCCAGACTGAGATTGTTTGAAGATGACACCATCTGTCAGTGCCCCATCTCCACAGCTGAAGATCAAGCAATACTCCAAAATGATCTAAACAATTTCTGTATGGGTAATGAGAAAGCAGATGGAACATGTGCTTCTACCCGGACAGATGTGACATCCTAAGTGTTACTAAAAGCAAGAGGAAACACTACCATGCTCTGCATGGCCAGATGCTCAAGTCAGTCAACAGTACTCACTTCTTGGGTATCACACTGACCTCAGACGCCACCTGGGAGACACATCAACATCACCAACAAAGCAAGCAGGACCCTGGGTTCTGGGAAGAACCCTGAAGATCAGCACCTCTTTAATAAAAGGCAAGGCCTACAAGGCAGTTGTCACACCAGTCCTGGAATATGCAAGCTCTATCTGGCACCCAAACAACAACCTGATCAACCGCCTAGAGTCTGTACAGCAAAAGGCAGCATGGTGGACACCACAGAGATGCTGCAGGATATCCAGTGTCAACAACATGCTGACTGGCTGACTAGGCTGACCATATCTCCAACATAGGTGCAGGAAAGCAAGACTGGTGAACTTTTATATCATGATATTTATTTTGCCATTGTTATTTGTATGTTTAATGTGGTGAAAATGTTAAAAAAAGAAAAGAAAATGTGTTAAATTGTTCACATATTTTTGTCTTCTGCTTCACAATGGACTAAAGGTATGTTGTACAAGCACAATCCATAAAACTGTCTTCACAAGATCAAGTCTGCATTTTTCACAACTTGGTGATCACTTTGCATGATCTGGTTATCATCATTTTTTCACAACTTGGTGATCATTTTGCATGATCTGGTGATTATCATTTTTGCACAACTTGGTGATCATTTTGCATGAGCTGGTGATTATCATTTTTGCACAACTTGGTGATCATTTTGCATGATCTGGTGATCATCATTTTGCACCATCTCCCACCACCCTCCACCCATTGCCATTTTTTCCTCCTGAAAACTGTCTCCACCCTATTTCCGTGTTACACCTTGTGTAAAAAATATCTTCACCCTCTTTCAGTTGTACAGTTTATGTGTGAAAACTGTCTCCACCCCATTTCAGTTCTAC
>JABMCL010000953.1:0-2500 GCA_018857735.1 Alviniconcha marisindica
TAGTTTTTTTCACCCTTTCCCCAAAGGAAAAACTATAATCTGTTTTTCCTCTTCTCTCGATTGGGTGGTGTGTGTGTGTGTGTGGCGGGTGGGTGGGTGGTTGCAGTGCTTGGGCGTCCCGTGCTGCGTGCGTGCGTGGCGTGCGTGCGTGCGTGCGTGCGTGCGGTGCTTTCCCGGGGTGCGTGGTGGGCGCTCGTGGTGGTAGGTGGGGGTTTTGGTGGTGGTGGTTTTTGGGTTTTGGTTTTGCTTTTCCGGTTCGTTCGTTTTTTTGCGGGTTTGTGTGGTTTTTGTGGTGTGTTTTTTGTGTGGTGTGTGGTGAGGGGTTTTGTGAGGTTTTTGGGGTTGCTTTTTGTTACCCCCGGCATGGTTTTTAAAAAATTGGGGTTTTGTTGGTCCCGAAAACATTACCGTGGTTGGTCCCTAGAAGGTGCGTTTTGTTGGGTCCGGGAAAAAGAATACGGAATTTCTTTTAACACTGAATAAAACGGGGGGGAATAAACCCAAACAAACACACACACACACACACACACACACACACAAAACCCCAACAAAAACACCCCCGCACGCACGCACCCCGCCCCACCCCCACGTACGCACGCACCCCCACCCCCACGCCCCACAACCAACAACCCCCAACCCCCAAAAACCCCCAACGCACGCACGCACGCAAGCACGCACGCCACCACACACCCCCCACACACACCCCACAAAACCCAAACCCCCCGGAAAGGGGAAAAAGACAGTTTATAGCTTGCTGGCGAAGGGTAAACAAAACATACAGCAGCGAGGGACATTTCGGACTTTTTGTCCCCCACTGTGACAAAACATCCCCTGGGTGAAAAAAAACGTGCCTATCGTCTATCGCCCCAAAAACAGTTACGGTATGAAACACGCGGAAAAAATTTAGCCCCAAAGACAGCATTAAGACTTTTTGAAAAAATGTTGGGCATTTATTAGCAGTTGCGACTTCAGCCCCGGCAAAACTGCATTTCCGTCCCAACGCTATTTCATGATGTAGGTGTTTTTAGGGAAAAAAGATTTTTATTCTGGTAGGGGGAAAAACCCCACCCCCACCCAGCCCCTTCCGTTTTACATTTTTGTTTTTTTGTCTTTTCTTTGCTGGTTTTTTGTGTGTGTGTCTTTGTGGTTTGGCGGTGTTTTTGGGTGGTGTGTGTGTGTGTGGTTTGGTGTGTGTTTTGTTGGTGTGTGGGGGTGTTTGTGTGTGTTGTGTGTGTGTGGGTGTGTGTGTTGTGGTGGGGTGTGGGTGTGGGTTGTGGTGAGTGAGGGTGTTTGTTTATATTTTTCTTTTTGATTTTGGTTTTTTTTGGGTTTTTTTTTTGTCGCTGGGTGGTTTTGGGTTTTTTTTTTCGTTTTTGCTGTTATTGGGTTGTTTTTGGGTTTGTTTGGTTTTAGTTTGAATGTTTGGGTTTTTTGGTTTTATTATTTAAAGGGGTTGGGTTTGTTTGCCCAGGCGCACGGGTGGAAACAGGAAAAACAAAGAAAGGGTTTTGGAAAAAAGGAGGAGGAGACGAAGGGAAAAAAAAAGAGAGGGGGGAAAAATTAAAAAAAGGGGGAAAGAAAAGGGAAAAAAAAAATAATAACTATACATCGGTAAGCGATTTTGGGTCTCCACTCGCTTCCTTTGGGTCAGTCCCAAAAAAAGACCCAAAAACAAAGTAACAATAGGCTTAGACGTACTTTAACGGCCCGGGGGATGGGGGGGGGGGGGGGTAACAAAAAAAAGGCTTCCTTTGCAAAGTACACCACCAGGAAAAACACAACAGCAGCCGCCCCGCAGCAGCCCGCAGCCAAAAACAACAACAAACAAAAAACAACAAAACCCCACACACACCCACAAAACCAAAACACCCCACACACACCACACACACACACCCACACACCACAACACAAAACACACAACACACACACACAAACACACACCACACACACACACACACAAACAAACACACACACACACACCCCACCCCACACACACACACACACACACACCACACAAACACAAAAACAAACCCACCCAAACACACAACCCCACACAACACACAAAACACACACACACCACACAACACACACCCCACACCCCACACACACACCAAAAACACACACACACACAAACACCACAAACACACACACCACAAAACCACACACACACAAACACACACACACACACAAAACACAACACACACACACAAAAACCAAAACAAACACACACCCCAAAAACACAAAACACACAAAACCCCCAAACACACACACACACACACACACACACACACCACCCACACCCCACACAACAAAAACCCCAAAACACACACAAAAAAACACACACCACACAAAACACACACACACACACACAAACACACCAAAACCACCCCCACACACACCACCCCCACACACACACACACCCACCCCCAAAACACCCACACACCCCCCACAAAAACAGCAGAGTGGGGCGCGATACCTAACCTAGCCCCCCAAAAAACAA
>JABMCL010000953.1:12500-15000 GCA_018857735.1 Alviniconcha marisindica
GCCCGGTGAATGATTTGGTGAATTCTGTCTCTGCCCGGTGAATGATTTGGTGAATTCTGTCTCTGCCTGCTGAATGATTTGGTGAATTTTGTCTCTGCCCGGTGAATGATTTGGTGAATTCTTTCTCTGCCCGGTGAATGATTTGGTGAATTTTGTCTCTGCCTGGTGAATGATGTGGTGAATTCTGTCTCTGCCCGGTGAATGAATTGGTGAATTCTGTCTCTGCCCGGTGAATGATTTGGTGAATTCTGTCTCTGCCCGGTGAATGATTTGGTGAATTCTGTCTCTGCCTGGTGAATGATTTGGTGAATTTTGTCTCTGCCTGGTGAATGATTTGGTGAATTCTGTCTCTGCCCGGTGAATGATGTGGTGAATTCTGTCTCTGCCCGGTGAATGATGTGGTGAATTCTGTCTCTGCCTGGTGAATGATCTGGTGAATTCTGTCTCTGCCTGGTGAATGATTTGGTGAATTCTGTCTCTGCCCGGTGAATGATCTGGTGAATTCTGTCTCTGCCCGGTGAATGATTTGGTGAATTCTGTCTCTGCCCGGTGAATGATTTGGTGAATTCTGTCTCTGCCCGGTGAATGATTTGGTGAATTCTGTCTCTGCCCGGTGAATGATTTGGTGAATTCTGTCTCTGCCTGCTGAATGATTTGGTGAATTCTGTCTCTGCCCGGTGAATGATTTGGTGAATTCTTTCTCTGCCTGCTGAATGATTTGGTGAATTTTGTCTCTGCCTGGTGAATGATGTGGTGAATTCTGTCTCTGCCTGGTGAATGATGTGGTGAATTCTGTCTCTGCCTGGTGAATGATACGAGCCCTCGGTGCTTTCACGCGCATGGGTAAAAACAAACATCTGGAGTCTCGCGTTGACTGGTCTTTCTTTTTTTCTTCTAGTTGTGCGTGTGTGTGTGTGTGTGTGGGTGGGGGGTGGTGGGTGTGTTGGTATGAGAGAGAGAGAGAGAGAGAGAGAGAGAGAGAGAGAGAGAGAGAGAGTGTGTGTGTGCGTGTCGTGTGTGTGTGTGTGTGTGTGTGTGTGTGTGTGTGTGTGTGTGTGTGGTGTGAGAGAGAGAGAGAGGAGAGAGAGAGAGAGAGAAAGAGAGAGAGAGGAGAGAGAGAGAGTGTGGTGGGTGAGAGAGAGAGAGAGGAGAGAGAGAGAGAGAGAGAGAGAGAGAGAGAGAGAGAGAGAGAGAGAGAGAGAGGGTGCATGTGTGTGTGTGTGAGGGAGTGAGGAGAGAGAGAGGAGTGTGTGTGGGTGTGGTGTGTGTGTGTGTGTGTGTGTGTGTGTGGTGTGTGTGTGTGTAAGTGTGTGTGTGGTGTGTGTGTGTGTGGTGGTGTGGTGTGTGTGTGTGTGTGGTGTGTGTGTGTGTGTGGGGGAGTGTGTGTGTGTGTGGTGTGTGTGGTGGTGCGTGTGTGTGTGTGTGTGTGTGTGTGTGTGTGAGAGACAGACAGACAGACAGACAGACAGACAGAGACACACAGAGAGGGGGCGGGGGGTCTGAGCTCTGAGGTCTCCTTCTGTGGCCCGTCAGAACCACCAGCCTCAAACAAAACAATAATAACAATGGTGGGGTCTTAGAGTGCCCTTTCTCAGATGAGCCCTAGGCGCTTATATTTCATCATCAAGATAAAAACATACCACTTGAAACACACAATATTAACATATAAATTTGTTATTAAATACCCCCAATATGGACGCACAGACATAACGCAGCAGCCGCACCAGCAAGCACGCACGCACGCACGCACGCACGCACGCACACCACACACACACACACACACAACAACACACACACACACACACAAGAGAGAGAGAGAGACTGACTTGAGGCAGGCTGAAGAAAGGTGAAAGTGTTAGGAGCGAGAGACAAAGAAAAGTTGTCTTGAGCTGTGACTTGAAGAAGACAAAGAAAAGTTGTCTTGAGCTGTGACTTGAAGAAGACAAAGAAAAGTTGTCTTGAGCTGTGACTTGAAGAAGACAAAGAAAAGTTGTCTTGAGCTGTGACTTGAAGAAGACAAAGAAAAGTTGTCTTGAGCTGTGACCTGAAAAAGACAAAGAAAAGTTGTCTTGAGCTGTGACTTGAAGAAGACAAAGAAAAGTTGTCTTGAGCTGTGACTTGAAGAAGACAAAGAAAAGTTGTCTTGAGCTGTGACCTGAAAAAGACAAAGAAAAGTTGTCTTGAGCTGTGACTTGAAGAAGACAAAGAAAAGTTGTCTTGAGCTGTGACTTGAAGAAGACAAAGTCTGGGCCTGTGGCACAGAAAAAAGGGGGTTGTTCCAGACGGAGGGACCGGTGAAAGAAAATGCGCGCTGTCCTTGACATTTCTCGCGTCTGTTTGGAATACGAAATATGCCATTATGAGCAGAGGAGCGGAGAGTGTGTGATAGGATGTAGAGTTGAAACAGGTCCAAAAGGTAAGGAGTGTGTGATGGGTTTCGTTCCATGGCCCGACAGAATGACTCGACCACAGCGTCTCGTCTCGTGGATTGCTGGGGGTT